>CCAG010013240.1:0-17979 GCA_001077435.1 Glossina morsitans morsitans | reverse complement strand
TTTATGCCGTAGTTTTGATTTAGCCAAAGGGTTTTTTACCGGTTCCTTAATCGGTTTTAAAAGGAAAATTTTTTTTTTTTTTTTTTTTTTTTTTTTTTTTTAAATTTATTCAATATTAGATTTTGGCATAAATTATCTTTACATATATAAATTTTTCATGAACTCTATAAATTTCCGAATTACCATTTTCGGTTTTCTCTTCTTTTTTCTTTTTGCTGGTAATAGTTTTTCTTTCTCCGCAACCTGAAATTAACTATTTGGGTTTTGTTTTTTTTTTTATTACTAGCAAACATTTATTAAGTTCTGCGAATGATGGTATAATTAGAAGTTCACTTATTTATTGCATCGGCTTAAACAAACTTTCACAACGATATAAATGAAACTTCTCGAGCACCCCTTTAACAGAATGTTTATCCATAATAGTGACAATTTTTGTTTTTATAATTAAAAATATTCATTCTTATTTTATTATTGCGTTATGTGCTATTATAATCTCTATTTTCATATATTTGTTAGGTAGACAATTAAATAATTAGTTTGAGGGGTTGAACAATTGTTGGTTGATAGTTCTGACATTATTTTTTTCCTTTTGTTTCGTTATTATATTTATATTTTGCAACATCACCTCAATACCTCTTTTTAATGCAATATTGCGTCTGTTATTTAGATTCACTATTGTGTCTTACAAAACATTTAAAATTTGTCTTTTATTTATTAAATAAAGTTGTAGTTAATCGCAATCCTTTTTTTTTACACATCTTGATGACCTTATCTCTCTCCGAAGCTTTATATCACACCTTTCGCTTTCGATCGCCAAACCTTTTCTGACTGCAGACAAAACAAAAACTCAACACCAAAACTCTGCTCGCATGATTTTTGCCATTTTTTGCTCTCTTTGCTTACCTAACGGCTAGCCGCTATTTGCAAAGAACCGCAAAATCATGCGATGTCCCATAACGGCATGCCGTTATCGAGACATTTTTGGTGGAAACAGACTGACAGACCCCCTACCTTAATTTGTTCGCGGACGTTACAAGGTATTAAGATTTGTAACGTCCGCGTTTGGTAATATAAGGGTCCTGCTAGTATATATCGACTATTGTCTGGAATAGAAAGGCAATAATTTGCAAGATAAGACCGCTTTGTTTGCTTTACAATTGTTTTCTTTAGGTAGAAAATAACAAGCAAATAATTATAAAAAAATAGGTAAAAGTTTGAAGTCAGTCTGCTTTGCATAAGGGTGGGTTTTGCGTTATCCAATTGATTAATTTGTATAAATATTGCCTATTTTCGCCGACCGATATTATCTTTCGAAAACTATTTAAAATTTTTGACTAAATAAAATGAAGTGAAGTACTAAGTACTTTTAACAAAAAAAAAGAACCAAAAAAAAAAACCAAACCAAAAAAACAAATCAAAAATTGCAACTAATGAGTCGCAATGTTTTTCGAACGGGCATAAATCCATCCATATTATGCAGGATGCAATTTTACAAAAATTCGAATGAGTTATGGATAATAAAATGCAGGCAATTTTAGTCATAATATAATGTTTGCGCATGGCGACGGCGAAGAGTTGTCTGTGTTTGGTCCATCAACAAAAATTTGTGCAACGGAGGCCATCCACAAGTAGAACAAACCCGTGGGTACAATTGTGATGACAAGATTTTTGGTTTGTTTTGCATTGTTTTTATATTTTTTATATATTTTTATATATATTAATTTTAAATTTTTAAAATACTTATAACCATATTGTTATTAATAAAAACATTTCTTCTTGAACAGCTATTGATTCTATGAAGAAAGCATGAAAAAATTTTATATTTTGGATTTGCTTAAAGAGCACGTTGCGAGTGGTTAACGATACAACAACTAACAATTTCAAAACTAACAGCGAGTGGTGGAGTTGTTAATCGAGATTGAGATTGATTTTAAATCATTCCATGGCAATAATTTACAGTTAGCCAAGGAAAAGAACGATTTAATGCAACCTCGTAAATTCGAAAGTGAAGATTCAGATTAAGTTAACTCAATTTTCACATTTATTTTGATTCACTTTTTCAATTGTGAACGTCAGCTTTGAATTGTTATTTTTATTTTTCATATGAATTTACCTATAATGAATGTATAGTGTTTTAAAATGAAATTTCTTTTTAATCAGTTTCTAAAAATCAAATAATACCCAAATTTTTAATTTTTATCAAAGCGGGTTTATTCCTTATATTTTTTATTTCAATACAATTCTGTTTGAAAATGGAGAAGACGCGCCTTACGAACAAAATGTTTATGTGGATACGTAAAAACATGTATGTATGCACATCAACTTACCACTATTCTATTCAACCTATGCTTGTCTGTCACAAGAAGAAGAAAAGCACCAGAAATTACCACCAGAAATACTAACTTTTCTATAGAACCACTCTTTTGTGTTGGCATTAATACTCCACCGAATCCATTTTACGCAATGTTTTTCTTTTCACCTCTTTTATCATTTCTTATACAACCGCAGAAATAGTGTTTAACAATTCCAAAGTAAAGATTAAACGGATCGCTGGAGGTGATTCTTATGCCATCACTCACACCAAATATATTCAAAACCCTCTTTGATACGCGAAAGTTTTCCCGAAATATGCATGTAATGACAAATATGTAAAATCATGAACCGTCCCGAAGATGTCTTTTATGTCTTATAAGATTCCTTTTCCGTCAACCTCGATGTTCCTCTACTGCGATATGACATAATATAATGAAAAGAACCATTCCGGCTGATACGTATTTATTTCGTGACATTACCTTATTATTTAATAGCAACATTTTATTTACCTTATTATTTTGTTTTATTTAGTAAAATGAATTAGACCAGTTGGTGATAAGACCAATATATCCAGTTGATGAACTTTTATTTGTTGTTCTTTTGCGCTTTATCAATGTTAACTAATAACAAAAATGTGCATACTTACAGCAATAAAAAAAAAAAAATTAATTTACTTAGCTTTTATTTTGGTTTAGTTGTTTGTAAGTAAAAATTTTGTTTCCAATTTATTTTATTTTCAATTTGCAGCTGTTTTCTCTTATAAATGCGCATTTTCTATCGGCGCGTGGACGTGAGTTCACGTGTTTGATTTCTGTGCGTAAAGTTCTTGTGTGTATCAGTGCTGTGAATTATTAGATTTTCAAATACTTGGTGTTAAATACAGGTGGTTGTAAAGTTCGGTAAAAGGTTAAAGGGCTACGATGATTTGATTTGATTGTGCAGTTTAACAGCCGAAATACTGTTTCGTTTGTTCTGCATATCACGGAAAGACATAAGTTGGGGAGTTCGATCATACTATAACGATAGTTAAGGCTGCGCTTAATGTATAAGTGCTGAATATTCTTGAGACAACGAAATTTAACCAGAACTGAGCGTTCTCTTATCTTTATTTAACTTGCAAAGGAAAAATGGCTGCTAGCTAGAAGTCTACGTATGGCCCTAAGGACTATAATCGAAAGTCCAGTTTGGACACAACTTATTCGACGTTAAATCATCTGGCGGGGGGATTGGAGCAATCTATAAAGGAAGCTGTGGATAATGCTTTGGCTGTTCTTAGGACTGAGCTACGACTACGATTGAAGCTTGTTGAGAAGTACAGCAAACAAATCCAACAAATTCAAATTTAGGTTCAAAAGAATACAGACTCCAAATTATTGGCTTGCATTTGGGATATCAATCCAATGCATAGGGTAATAAATAGATTGGACTTTATCGTCTAGGGTTTTTCTGAGGTCCTCAAGGACATTCCCTGTATATTAATTAAACTAACTTCTTTTTATGCGGTCCCTATGCCGGCCCGCAATATAAACTTTACTTCCTACTCCAACAGGAATAAATCTATTCTGGTGAAGTGTAACTCAATTGGGCTTCGAGGCAAAATTATAAGTAGGTACTTTATGGTATGAATGGTCGCATATATCTTAACGATCATCCTTGTCTGGCTTCTGGAGACCTTAACGCTTTATCTTCAAAGCTACGGCGGGATAGGAAATTTATGAAATACAAGGTGATCAATGCAGTGAAAATGTTTGCTATAATGATCCACACCATCAAGTGTGACCTTCGTTGCTGCGTTGAATTTCTCGATAAAGGATCTCCGGGACATGAATGCTGACTCCACTGGTTGAGGATTGGATAATTATGGCTTAAGTGTAACTTTAATTGATGAACTTGCGATTTTCGTTTCGTTCGGCTGGTAAACTAAAACAAATGACTTATATTGATTAATGAATATTGTATTTATTATGAATTTTAAGGTAATTATTGTTACGAAATACTTCAATTATTATATTTCCCCGCCAGTTGCCTTGATCTCGTTTATTACTCTTATGAGTGACACTAATTTGGGTTCCGTTGTTAATTGTTGCTCTTCATACCTTCCATATCGTATCATGCCTTAATCTTTGCTAGCTTGCGCATTGAATGCAAAAATGTTATTCCGCATTTGGATTATAGGGACTTCAAAAATGTCGACTGGGTTGGGCTCGCTCTGTATAGCTGACTTTGACTCACCTTCCTTTTCTAAGACCGCGAATATTGAGTCACAGTCTGTGTTCTAAAGCTCTTTGATTGACCCGCTATTAACCTGTGTCTCGTCTGTCAGGAACAAAATCCCAAACGGTATTGATGATTGGATGAAATGAAGGTGTATCAGACTTGCAACGTCATTGATAGATTTGGCCTATTCGACATTTTGGTCCTAGCCTATTGAAAGAGATACTTTGGTAACTTATTTTCTGCCGACCCTTCGGCTATGCGGAGGGTTTTGAAGAATTATGGTTACTGTAATGTGAATGACCTTCTATGTAAGCTTAATGTTAAATGAGATGAATGACCATTTTTCCGATATTGCACACCCTAACATACCGAATAATTCTTGCCCTTCTACATCAATAGAGGGCTCTGGACTTATCAAAAGCTGGCAATTGTATTAAACATTTACTACTTATAAAAAAATTGGCGAGACTATTTGGATTTTCAAGATTCACTTGTGAGCTTATTTATTTTTACTTAGCTGGTACATCCCAGTTTGTGGATATTAATAGTATTTTTTCAGGAATTCGTCCCGTATAGTCTGGGGAGCCTCAAAGTTTGGTATTGGGCTCTCTACTCTTCTCGATGTATAGCAATGATCTACTTGAACATACAGTAACCAATGTCTGCAGGCCATATTTATTAGCGGATGATATCTTTCTGGTATCCATTACTGACTGTGGTGAACCTGATATCATTGACTCAATCATTAATTATAGTCTTAGGCATCTAAATACAAGGCTATGCTTTTTGGTAATATGAATCAGAATCTGTCCCAAATTAATATCCTTACTGGGCATTTAAGTTAAGAGACTGTTAACCTACCCAAGTGCCTGGACATATTTATAGATCACGTTTGAAAAAGGTATTGATTTCATTGATGGCAAACTTGTTGGTACTTTGCGTACATTTTGTGCCAATTATGCTTATTTACCGCAACCAATCAAGTATAGACTTGCTTATGCTCTGCTGATGCCGCAGATTCTTTATGACCTGGAAGTGGTGTCTGGTACCGCAGCCTATGTTTTGTCTGGACTTAGTCGTATTCCTAATTCGGTTGTACGCTAAGTCTATAGTATTTGCAAAAGGGCTCTGCTCTGAGAACATGTTAGGCGTTTCTTGGGATGTACGTTTGGGCAATTTACGGTGTGTCGTAGCCTATCGCTCTTTGTTAAGGTTACTATATATGGCCTGCCTCTTCATCTATGTTCTACCTTATTTTTACGCGTTCTACCAGGAGTCTACAGATTATCATTTCTTTAATTAGATGTAGCTGTTCCCAACGGTCTTTTCTCATTCGAGTTGCGCGTTGCGTGGAATTACTTGCCACTTGACCTACGTATATTCTTTCACTTTAATAATGGTTTTTGGGTGAAACTATTTCGGTGTATTTCCATTTTGGAGTAGGATATTCTCTTAACGTCTATTGTCACTATTTGTCTCAGTGATTTTGGGTTAATTGCGTATTGAAGTTAGCATCCTTCCGTACTCATTAATGTCGATCTGTTCTGCTGATAGAAGTGAAGTATCTCAACGTTTGGCGTGACGATATGTTACGTCCTTATGCTTTAATTAGGTTCTAAAGTATTTGCTGCCTCGGCTGTATTGAATTTTTTAATTGATGGGGAGCTAGTTTGCAAATTTGTAAATTTAGTTATTGTAATTTATGATCCATAATTAAATTGAGGTTATGGAGTATAAATGCTTCCTGTATCTGCTATGTTTTATTAACTATGAATTTACAGTAATAGTCTATACTAAATAATAATTTTGGAATTCACCTGATACTTATACTTTCCTATTGTGTTAAATTGGCTTGAAAGGCTTGTGTATTTCAATTAATTCATTAAATAAAACGCAACTCTAATTAGTTAAATAAATCCAACAGTAACTCAGGATGTTAACGATTCTGAGAGAGCGTTTTTCTAGTACATCCAAAAAGATTGAAGCTCGAAAATGAAATTTTCTTTATATATTCAGCAAATCAACATTCGAAAATTTGCTGTGATGTGCCAATCACGGTATTAAACGTTTACAAATCAAAAGCATATAGATTTTCGAAAAAAAACCCGAGAACGAAGAGAACCAATTTCGTCGTTTATTTCATATGAAGAAATACTTTAGTTTTTTTTTTTTTTTTTTCTATATCAATATCAATATATGAAGAAATTTTTCATTATTAAAAGGAATTATATTGCAGGAAAAACTTATTTTATTTGATTTACTTATTATTTATATATATATTAATTTCATTTCTGTACAGATTTATTTGATATATTTTATACAAATTTTATCGTACATGATATATGATATAGAAAGAGAAGAACAATTTGTTTATAAGAATCTTTACACTTTTCACATATCCTTAATACGTTGTGCAGGAGCAATGGTCGACGGAAAAAAAAACAATCCATTTTTTTATTGTATAAGTTTTCTTATCTAGTGGTTTATTTTTACTTATTGCTGGTTTAGCTGGTGTTCCTTTGCGGCCCGTTTTTCACGGTAGCTATGGTTTCGGCTTTCGTAGTTTTGTGACAGATAATAGTTTTAATTTTAGTTAGGTCTTCACAAAATTTAAACACCTCCACTCTTTATATTCGAACTTTAAAATTTGTGTGTGTTTTCCAATTTATTTAACCTCACGGGAGCGTTACATTTTGAGTTTCAATTCAACTAAAGAAACGCCCCTAAACGGTTTCACTTAAGAAATATACGTGCTAAAACCCATGTAAAAGCAGACGAACATTTGAAACATTCTTACCGGACGAGCTAGTGGAAAGCTCTGCTGTATTCTTTACCCTACCCTATTTACAATCTCCTTCGACCTATAAATTTTGTGGGAGACCACGAATTTGGGTCCGATAGCCTCCATTTTTTTTCTTCTCTAAAAAAAAACTTAAAAGCTTTAAGCTTTTTCAAATGCTAGACACTTTAAAAAGAAATATTTATTGAAGATGTAACCAAAATTATTTAATAATTATTATTATTCCTTTGTTTTCATTGATCTCTCTTTCGAACACATATATGTAACTGCCTATTAGGTTATACATCCATATGTCTGGAGTCTGTCTGTATACAATGACTATAGATTTTGATTTATGCAATTGTCATTGTCTTCTTGATCTTCAAACAGTGAATATATTTGAGAACTTAATGTTGTAACTTATTCAAGGAGTTCAATAAAATAAAAGTTTGTGAAAAGGAGCTGTTGATCGAAAAATTAAAAAATTTCAAAAAGTAACTTTTCATTACTTCTTGGTTTGAATGTTAAAAACAATTTGTGTCTCATCATATTTTAAAATATTATAATATCAATACGTATTTGTTGTAAACTAAAAATACATGCAAGAATTGAAGGAATTGACCAAGCAAACATAAATGGTATCAACGAATCCATTAAAAGGAGTACAAAAACAAGCGAATAAAGGAAGCTTTACAAATAATCCAAAAAAAATCAACAATATTTTCTTTTTTGATTTAATTAAATATATGGAAACTGTATTTATACAGTGCGATGAGAAATTTTGCAAAATCAAAAATGTTGTGAGCAGAAAGTCTTCCTTTTTACATGAACTCCTCTATATCTTAAGCAACGACTAGGGAATGTAACTTTAAAGACTCATAAGAAGCAAACGATTTAAATCCCTACTTTCTGAAGATAAGTATTTAGTTTTTCTTTAATGCTAAATGTAATATTATTATAAATTAATATAATAAATTATATCTTATTATATTAATATTACCATATTATGTTTAACAAATGTGATTAAAAACAAAATTGACTTAAGAAGGTGAATTATTTGGCTTTTTGGCGGAATATAAAAGGTGAGAGGGTGCACACGGACGGACAGAGAAATCAAATAAAATAAAAATATATTTTATTATGAAGTCGTAGCATTGGACTTCACAAGACGTACAGCATAATACTTACAGTTGCCCAAAGGGTAAAACAAATAGCTCGGGACGATAATATCAGGGCGTCATTGATATTACACAAATTATTAAAAAGACTCCATCGACATTAAAATTAGTGTTTAAAATAGTCCACTAACTTCATTTCGGCTCTACAATTGTGAATTTAAAACAAATTTTTTATAAAATTTTTTCTTTTTGTATTCGCTTGAAGTTCAATTACCGCAATTACATTCTCTACAAGATAATTTATATATGGCAATGAAATGTTCCTGCTTACTCAATAAAGGTAGCATGTCCTCTTCATAAATTCACGTAAAATGTTCTATCCATAGCTAACGTTTCCTTTCTACGATGAAAATACAAAGCATTTCTGACAATATCTTAAACAGACAACTCGAGAACAAACTATATCTTTTTTTTATATGTATATATAAATAAAAATATAAATCGTGTATATATGTAGATATATATGTATATTTATATAGATATATATGTATATATATATATATATATATATATATATATATATGTATATTATACTATATATAATCTATATTTTATGTCAGACAAAAAATTCATTTCCTCCTTCGTCCATGCACAAATATACGCAAAACATAATTGCACTAATTTTGTCTTTTTTGCAGTTGCACTGTGTAATTGTTAAAGCAGTTAAAAAATTCAGCCAGCAGGCGCACATGGCCAAGAATTATTTACTAGATATCCAGAAAACATGTAGCAACATGTAGTCACACCTGTTTAGGTATAAGTAAAACCACAATGAGAAGCGATAGTATTCTGCAAATGATTAAAAGTTCGCAATCTTCTGCGCCAGCGACCTTAAAATATGAATAAAGCGTTCTTTTCCTTGTGCTGCTATACTGACTGACCAAAAAAAAATTTTATATTTCTCAGTTTTTTTTTATTACTACTTCCATTAATTTTTTTTTTAATAATCCGTTTCTTATATTATGCCCCATTATCAAGCCTGATTCATTATTTCACTTATTATTCAATAGCCCTACTACATATATACTAATCTTTTGTGTCTTGCATCTGTTTTATGATTGCTGTTTTCTATGCTTGTAGCCTTCTTTTCGTACTCAACCCATAATACGTGCATGGTTATTCTTTGTAAAAACAATTGCACGTTGACCTTTCCCTGTTTTGCCTTATGAAAATCTCTTTTTTTAACATGTTATGCTACTCCTTCTGGTTTTGATCTCTGTTTTACACTTCCGAAATGGCGTGTATTAGCCACTTGCAAACTATTTCGCATACGTCATCAATTCAATTCTAAAATTCACTTCATCGAAATAAGAAAGCTGTTACGTCAATTGTTAACATGTGTTATGCTCTTTTAAACATTACACGCGTGCTGAGGCAGCCAACACCATTACCTTTTTAATATCCTCATTATAAGTCAACATCATCATTATTATTATAACTTTATCATCTTTATAAGAAAACGTCATTGTCAATGTAAACATCTTCATCATTATAAAGATCAACACAAACATGATGAACAAATTTAGTACCTCACTTGGAAGTCAGTTTCGCGTCACAATTATCACAAATATCCTGAATTGTTCGTAATTTACGTAATCACACATTTGTAACAGAGCGTAAGTCGTAAAGAATATATATATGCATACATTGTTTTTCCTTTATATTATTACGATTATTTTTTTGTTATTTTTAAACGTTCGGAAGCTACGTTTATAAATAAGTAGTTATAAAGGAGTTTTTTCCTATATATACCCTACACTATTTGTGGTACAGAGTATATTAACTTAGTGCTGTCGTATGTAACATGCAGAAGGGCCTAAGATGGACCTACCTTTTATTATATCGATCGACTCGGAATCAGAAAATTATATCATAATAGTAATTTAAAATAACAAAATCAACTCCGCCAAGTTTAAACCATCTCGGCCTATTTTTGGATCCTGCCCTAATAACGATTTTCACGAAAATTAATCCTTTGTAGAGCAGAAAAGTCTAGATTTGAGAAGCCATAGTTGGAATTACTATTACTATTACTATTTTCCTCACTTTATTTGTTCTTTTTGTTGAGTGTGATGATGGACCGGAACTTCGTTTCGGATCCATTCGAATTTCATTTACGGATAGCCGTGGAACTATGGTTGTGTTGTAGTGTCCTTACTAAATCGCTGATGACGTTATTTGTGATGAATTGTCGCCACTGCTGGGTTGATGTTTTTGGTTATCCGGGAAGCGAAACAGATTTTTGGGCAAACGTCGCTTACTAGCCTTTCGTTAAAGAATGCGAAGATCCTAAACCCCTTTTTTTCTCTTGGTAAATGACTGTATGCCTGTATATTTTGATTCTTCGTTTTTTTTTTTGCACGGCTTATTCTTACGTGCTTTTTCTTTTTAAACTTCAAATATTATTGCAAATAGCGCATAGACCTAAATATATTTATAATAAAAATTATTGTTACTATCCACTTTTCCCTTTCTTCTACCTTTGAAAATTTCAATTTGCTTTTCCTGGGCACGTTTTAACTTCGCCTTGACATACGTGTACAATTATTCTTGTGTCTTTACTTCCCCTCAGATTTCAGTGAGCATAAAATTTACTCTACAGCCGCGTCCAAACATTTACTTAAATCCGGCCCTTTACCAAACTACTGTAAAGTAGCAGAAGTCATTCATTTCCACAAATTCGATCGTGACTCCAATTCTCTTTAGACACAGTCCGCCTAAGTTACCCTCCCTTATTTGTTTAGAAGGTATTAATTTCCCAATTAAACCTTATGTCGACCCGATTCTATATACACAAACAGAGTTTGTACGAGTCAAAATCCGCTTTGCTCTTCCTGTGGCATAAGGCATGAGTGCACCTCGACATTCCCTTAAGTTAAAAAATGTATTAACTGTAAGGATGAGCATTCATCAAATCCGAAAACCTTTCCTTCTTATAAAAAATTTGCAAAGCCCAAAAAAGACGCAGCGGATCATCTTAAGTCTCAAATTTATTCTTCTCCTCGGAGTTCTCTGCACCGATTACAAAGACGTGAAATCCTGAGATCGTCGTCTCCTTCCCTTATATGAAGTATCTGCTTCCTAACATCATGACACGCATTACAGACAATCTTTCTTCTGATTACGAAATGACTATTGATCCTACTAATACCTCCAACTTATCTCAAGTCTCTGTACTTATTCAAAACTTGCATAGTGTCAAACCTTCCTCTGAACCATATTCTACTATTACCTCTGCCACGCGTTTTTCTCGCGACCTTCATAAGAGCATCTTAATCACCGACCCTCTTCTGGTTCGTACTATAATTCTCACTCTGTCATAAATGAAAGTAGCTGAAGTCAATCGCACTAGCGTCCGTAATAAATCCAAACAGTTTGAACAATATCTTAATTGTAACGACGTTTCAGTGGTCTGTCTTTCAGAAACGTTTCTTAAGTGCCATGATTCATTTTCTATTGAAAATTATAACGTGGCAAAATTTAATCGCATCTCAAACTCTTCTCATTGTGATTGTGTGGCAATCGTTATATGTAACAAACTTTCATTTTCTTACGCTTCTAATTTTGCAAATTGTGAGTCAATTAAAGTTTGTAGCTGTGTCATTTACAAATCCTTTGGGAAGTTTTTGATCATAAGTTGTTACATTCCACCTAATTGTAATGTTTCTGATTCTGCAATTAACTTTCTTTCGAGTCCGACACGATTTTAATGCTCACTATATGTGTTGGGGTAGTCGTTTTTTCAATTCAAGGGGCAGACAAACTCAAAATCTTCGTAAAAACAAAATTTTAGTTTTCTAAATAATGGAGATCCTACTCATTTTGCTTCCGTCTCTTCCTGCATAGATCTTTCGATCTGTACCCCTAATCTTAGTTGTCTAAGTACGTGGAGGATCGACAACAATAGTTTAGGTAGTTCTCCTTGTTTAATTGAAATTGGTCTTTATTTGCATCCCATTATCCGTAACATTTCGCATGCGCGTGTTCCAAAGTATGTTAAACCCTCTTTGTTTAACAATACTATCAACTACTATACAAATCAATAACTCTTCGACTTGTTTCTTTGAAAGATCCTCAAAGTCACTAATGCTCCGAGTTTAAAAGTTTCCGAAAAATCACAATCCCTGGTGGAGCACCCGATACAATAGAGTCGCTGCTAAACTTACACTCGCTGTAAATAAATGAAAAAGATCTCCTTCCAGAATAAATTTCAAATGTTTAGCTTCTGTTAGAAAGGAATACACATATACTCTCAGGCTGGAAACAATATTGTGAAAATATCAATACCGACATGTCAGTTTCAGATCTTTGGCGTATTGTGAGAATTTTTGGAGATATGACTGCCTCTCATTGTTCTACACCCACACAGCTGTGTGCCAAGCTCGCTGGGCCTTCTGGTCCAAGAATCCCCTTTGTGTCGCTTGGTGAGGAACGTGACAATTTTTGCTTAAGTGAAATATCTCTCTGTGAAATCGATAAACCCATTAGTTTCTCAAAAGACTCATATCCGGGCTTAGATGGTATTCGTAACCATCATCTCAAAATGTTGAACATCGAAAACAGATTAACTCTACTAAAGGAGTTTAACAACATTCTAATTACCGGTTATACACCCTCCTTCTGGTACGATTCCCCAATCATTATTTTAAGAAAAAAGAATACCAATTAATCTTAATTTCTACAGATGTTTTGCCTTAGTTTCCACCCTTAGAAAAATTTTCGAGAAGGTGTTATATTCATGTTTAGAATGGTATCTCCAATCTAAGTGTATGCTCAGCAACTTTCTACTTGGTTTTAGGCGTTTCAGATCTAGCCCAAGATAACATTATCACCTTGTGGTCAGCAATAAATTCAGCATTTGCGAAGAACCATGTTCTCTTTGCCTGTTTTCTGAACATAACCTCAGCGTTTGATTCTGTCAATATTAACATCTTAAATTCTATTCTACAGTCTTTGAATCTTTCTACCCAAAATCTGTAAATTACTGTATGACGTTTCTTTCTATAAGAACATCTTAATTAACAATGATAATGTTGTTGTACAAAGGACATCTTTTACAGGTGTTCCTCAGGGGCCTCTATTGAGTCCTCTTTGTTTTAATTTATTTATTTATTAAACTTATACAGAAACTCAACTAAAAAAAAAAAAGACAGTCGAGTTCAAATGACTCTTAAAGTAAATCTTAAATTAATTATTATTAAAAAACTTAGTATAAGTACAATAAAACAGATAAAAGGAAAAAAAAAGAAAAAAGAAAAAAAAACCATGTACACAATTAGCACAGAGCCACACCCACAACCGGTACAGAACCCAGTTGCAAATGAACCCCTAAGCCATCGCAAACATGCATAAGCTTGGCAACCGATAATAGTTAACAACAATTAATTTTCGAATCGTAGTGACTTTTTAGGATTAAGAGCCAGGTTAAGTACGACGTTGGCAAATCTCGTGTATTAAGCAATGTTGCTTTAATGGACTTTAAAGTGTCCGATAATGAAAAAAGGTGATAGACACTATTCAGGTTCTTGCAAACAACTCTGAGCGGGTTAAACAGCTCATAATTATATTTACAATGACTAACCTTAACCAAGGTAAAATGCCTAGAGAAGCGGTTAGGAACATTAAAACTTATTTCTCCAAGTAATGACGGCGAGTCAATAGCGCCGTTTATTAATTTGATTGCAAAGCAAACGCCAACAACCAATCTACGTTTTTCAAGAGACGGTAAGGACAAAAGAAGCAACCTATTTTCATAGGGGGGAAGAGAAGCAGACGGATCCCAACCCAAATTCCTAAGAGCAAACAACAGGAATTGCTTTTGAATAGATTCAATTGAGTCTACATAGCACCTGTACGAGGGAGACCACATAATAGAAGCGTACTCAAGTATAGGCCTAACCAAACACGTATACGTGCCTCTTGGTAATATACGGATCATCTAGCTCTTTGGACCACCTCTTGATGAAACCAAGAGCGGACCTAGCTTTGCTTATCGAGAACTCAACGTGCAAATTGAAACGTAACCTACGGTCAAAGAGGACGCCTAGGTCTGTGAACGACTCAACGTCCTCCAACTTGTGCGAATCTATAAAGTAATGGGTTATGAATGACTTCCTTCTAGAGAAATGTGTTAATATGTTAATAAAATTTTCAGTTCCCTTCCTAAAAACATTTAAATCCATGGCTATGCTGACGATTTTTTATTTTTCGTTTCAGCTCTGATCCAAGTTTGTCTAGGCGCAATTTACAATCTGCCCTCGACACTATTTCCTCTTCTCTTGAGTCACTTCAACTCACAGTTTCAGTTAGCAAGACCAAATGGATTGTCTTTTCAAAAAACAAGGCGAGACCCTACAGTTACTCCTCTTCTCATAATACGGTTCTTCTATTCCGTTTGTTAAAACGTTCGACGTTTTCGGCTTTGCTCTACATTCTAAACTTTCTCCTGTTCAAATTGACAAAATTGAAAAACAATGTTTTCAATTCATCAATGTATAGAAATTCATTTGTGGTATTTCTTGCGGCTCTGACCCTTCTTGCATGATTAAACTGTATCTTGGCGTAGTCAGACCAAAATTAGAATATGCGTGTTCACTCTTATTGCACATCCCAAAGAACGACCGTTTGAAATTATGCAGAATCCAATGGAAATGCCTTCGTCTGGCTCTTGGTGGCATGAATTCCACACACAGACTAAGTTTGGAACAGATAGCAAACGTTATGCCTCTACAAGAAAGATTTCGTTTACTCGCCAGTTTTTCATCTAATAAAATTGTATCTTTTGAGAATCATCCGTCCTTACCTTTCTTTTACAATTTTATATCTCTCAATCCCTCTCCTTCCTTCTTTAAAATTTTTGCTGACGAAACTAATAACTTCAACATTCTAAGAACTGGTGTATATAGCTTATTCAAACTTCATCTTGGTTCTCAATATTTTCGACCTGAGAATTTCAGACAAAAAATCTTTCTTGTCCGCTTTACAATCACTTCCCTTAGGTAAAACTCGCACTTCCATATTAGAAACCAAATCCTTGCTTTACAGCCTCGAACCTGATACATTTTGGTTCCCCTTTTCTGGATGCCCAGTCGCATTAGGATTCTTGGCAACACCACTACAGATAAAATTGCATCTTCCAAACCATCATATTATAATGATCGTGTTCTGATTTCTTCAAATTTGAGGGCCATCGACAAGAACCATTTAGTTTTTTCTTGGCAACACCGATGGAATAATTCGCGTTATGGTCGTCACTTATACTCTTTATTTCCACAAATAAATAAAGCTTCTCATTTGTCTTATTAACAGGCCGAAGTTTAATCACAAGAGATATAATGATCATCTGGGCAAAATAAACATAGTGAATTGCCCTTTGTGCATATTTGGGTCTTGCAATCTCTGATCATTCTCTCCATTCCACACTTCGCAAAGTGAGTATATGTGGTCTTCATGACCCCAGCATTCTTAACATTTTGCGTTCTCACAACTTAGCAGCCTATTTCGCCAATTTTTCTTTTTTTTAATCATGCCATTAAAATATATAAACGTTTGCAACCAAATTATGAATCTACTCTCCTTCACACTTTTTTTACTCTCGCACTTCTTCAGTTCTTTCATATGACACTTTATACTCATGTGCTACATTACTTCTTACACTACGAAATTTACCCCACGCCTTTGGCTTAAAGCATGACTTTTGGCGGATGTCCTTAGAGGAAGACTTAAAAGAGTAAGAAAAAAAAAACGGAAATTGTGTTCTTGTAAGACAAAAAGTGAGCGTGAATGACAAAAAATCTAAAACGATGTAAAAAATTCATGTATTATTTAAAATAAACCAATTTTTCAGCGTAAAACATGTAAACAAACATGTTCAATTCGTATTCGAAACAAAAAAAAAAACAAATCTACTATGCGTCTAAGTGGATTGTAAGTTGTCTTATATATTTATATATATAAATAATGTGTCGTATCTGTTAGTTTTTTCTGCTTAGAATGCTAACAACATGCTAACACGTGGGCGTCGCGCCGCGTAGTGTAGCAGACGCAAATCTTAGAAGATCACTTCATCTACATGACTAGAACTACAGTAACACGTAGGGGATTGTGAAATATTTAATTTTGCGTGATCAACGAAAATGTAAACAAAACATTTCAATTTTCAGCCAAAAAAGGTAATAATTGCTTATATAAGTTAACGAACATTTTATCTTCATTTCTTTAATAACGCTTTCAGTTATCGCTTTGCTGATCCGTCGATTTATCACAAAATTACTCCATTGCAATTTTGTCCACAAAACATCTTAGGCTTAAGATTACAATTCCCGTTAAGAAACATTATCTCCTTCTTGTATGAAGATTACTATTCTTATTGTCGTGGTGCCACGCCAACTTGCTTAAACAGCACTTTCATCAGAAACAACGTCTTCATTTCTTGGTAATTATAAATATCCAAGTATCTATTAAGAATGTTGTTACTCGTTGGGAAATAAATCCAATTAATAAGTACTTTTGTAATGAATTAGGTTGTTTGTTTTTGAGCAAAATTTATAACAAATAAATCTGTTGCACTCAATTACTCAAATACTAAACATCATTTTATTTAATTCGTACGATATTAAAACTAGCTTATGGAAAATTCTTTACAATACATCTTTCTTGAATATTTATTACAATTATAGAATTGTTACTATTATCAAAAGTTTAATTAGACTAAAGAAATAAATTCTAGGACTAAAAAAGGGGGATAAGCATTGATAACCAAAAGAATCCGTTTTTTTTTTTAAATGGTTAGATTTGATGGTTTGGTTTGATTTCATCTTTTTTTAATTTATTTATTATTTCAAACCTACTTTGTCGCCTTCAAAGTGATCCCCTTCAGATAGCACGGACTTATGCCAACGTTATTTCCAATCGAGATGGCTGATTACCGTGATATAAAAACTAAGAGCTGCCGTTCCACAATTCCGGCCTCTGTTTGCGAATAGCTTCACGCAATACACTCAGATAATGTTTCGCCTGGCGAAAAGAATTCATACGGCCGTCGTATGCGTAAATCCAAGTCTCATCGCCCGTTATAGTGGGTTTTTGAAATTACTATATTAGAAGATCATTACAAGATTATTGTTAATTATTTTTGTCTCCTTTATAATGCGTATATGGATTTGTTTTTATTTATGTGTACATTTATATACGTCGTTAGTGACCAATTTTAAATTTGCATTATGTATTTATTTATGTACTTACACATAAAACTCAACTAAAATGAATTAACAGCCGAATTCAGTTGACTCTTAGAAGTAAATCTTATACTAATTAATATTAAAAAGTAATACAAAGTATATAAAGAGAAGTAAAGAAAAAAAAAAAAAAACTCATGTATAAATAAGAAAAAAAGCATGTACACAACTAGGGCAGAGGCACACCGGCAACCAATACAGAATCAAGTTGCAAGTCAACCCGTAAGTCGTTGCAAACATGCCAAAACTTTGAAAC
>CCAG010013238.1:0-54511 GCA_001077435.1 Glossina morsitans morsitans | reverse complement strand
TGCGTTTGCGGAACGTTCAGAGAAATAATTTGTTTTAGGTGTTTATAGGCATTTTTGTGCTTTTATTCAGGTTCAAAGCATTTATTGAACAAAAGAAAATCTTTTTCTGAAAAAGTGATCTCCTGCCCTTAAGGAATGGTATAAAAAGTAAAAAAAAAGGTCAATCGACATTGATGGTGTCGAGATAGTTACGAAAGTGCAAATTTTACATATGAACATTTACTCGATTTTCCCTACGAATTTATATAAGGAAATAAAATATAAGGAGATAAAAATGGTTCTCCTCTTATTTAAACTATCTCCATGCTATGGAATGTGGTTTCACATACAGATAGCGCTGGTACAGATTCAGTTCATCTAACTTGGGTTTATCGAAATGAGTTTGATACCTTTAATAGGGCACCCGAGTTTGGAAGGGACTCCGTTGCTTTTGTGGCCACGTAAGCAAAGCTACCAGAATAGTACAACTTCAAGGTAACTCTTCTGTTGCAATTTATCAAAGCTGCCTTTCCGACGTATCGCAAATTTCTTAAGTAAAATTACATTAAGCGTTCAAACAGAGTTCGTTTACTTTTTCATTTTCCCTTTTAAACTAATATCGTACGGCAGTTCTGTGCACCGATTAAAGAAATTTGTTTCAAAATAAAAAGAAGAACGATGGTGTGAATTATTGATCATAAAAGAATCATGGAGCAATGGAGAAACTAACAGTTGTATCTTGCTTGCGACCCAATCAAAGATAAGATTTTTGATTGCTCTGGAATTTGACTAAAATCAACCTTAATTTTCCATTGGACTTCGACAGTTTTTTCTCTTATTATTTTGAGAGAAATCGACTTCAAAAGGTAATGAAAGAAGAAGAAAAAACACTTTAACCGCAACTCAAATTATCGTAATGTTTTTTCTTTCTTTTTTTCAGCCACACGAAACTGTATAATTCTCAAAGTGTGGATACACACAGAATGAAATGTCTACACCACCCAGCACATAAATTATGAAATTACTGATGTTGTTGCCGTATGGCTCCCTTCTTCAATTCGCCAGAAAACCCTAAAAACATGCCGACCATCATTACAAGCTCCGAAAAGTGATGTTGTTGTACTATGGTGGCCAACAGAATGCTACTCCAAGTGCATGCATAAAGCCTTTGTTTGGGCCACGTTTAGCACTGGCCATTAATATTTAAAATGGTCAAGCACAGCGAAACGATGCAGAAAGACCGAGAGAGCGAGAAAGCAAACGAAAATAAATGTTGATTTCAAGGAGTTGAGTTCTAAAACCGAAACAGCTTTTGGGTGTGAGCTGCTCATTTAAATGCAATATATATATGCAATATATATATATATATATATATATATACATATATATCTGTACGTTTGGAATGGTCAGAGCAGTCAGAGCAACACTTGAAAACATTCACAAACCATTTCCCATGCGAGAAATTAGGAAATTGCATTTTGGCAATAGTAACGGAACTGCACTCTCATAGTGTTTCCAAAAATCTATACACATGTCTGTCTGTCTATCTGCCTGTTTGCCTGCTATTGCGATTGTCTGTCTCTTTAGCTAAACTTTCAAGTTTGGTCTTCCAAACGTTGTAGCATATTAGCATATATACATGATAAAGTCGATATGCCACACAAATGCCATTTTTACCAATACCGCAACAACATTTTGTAGGTGGTGGTGTCGGGTTAGATGAATTGTTCAATAAATGAGAACTTTTTCCTACAGGGCGGTACATATTGGCTACGCGTTGTAGTGATCTATTAGCCTCCATTATAGCAAACGGAAATAACAATGGCGCTAGAAATGCATACAAACAAACAACCAAATAAACACGCGCGGACACACATACACATATACATACATACATACATAGATAAATACATACGTACATACACACTCACTCACCTACTTCTACATACAGACGTAATCACACTTCAACCTTTTTACTAACACACATGCATTTATCTACCAAAAATATGTTTTTGCATATATATATGTATATATATATATATATATATATATATAAGACCACATAAATATATATATACATCACATACAACAGTGCACGTTGTAAATTCGTGAGACCAGTAGCTTAAACTTTTCAACAGTGCAACAGTGCAACAACGTTGAATCAAGCACTTATTGCTGCAGCAACAGCTATAGTAGCATAGTCAAGCGCTCAGACGGCCAGTCAGCCAACAAGCGAACAAGCCAACCAGGCAGCCAGTCATTTAGCTGAGCCAAGCCAGTAAAAGTAGAAATTGCCAAAAATGTAAATTTTCATTGCCGAAAATTTATAGCGAAAATTGTTTGAAATATGTTCTTATTGCAGTTGCTAAAAAATTCATAATCGAATGCACGGTTGGTTGCTTGTTTAGTTAGTTGGTTACTCTGCTTCAGGTCGGGGTAGTTACATGCAACTTTACTAAATACACACTGACATATATATATATATATATATATATATATATATATATGCATATATGTTTGCATATATATGCTTTCGACTGTGATTTTCATGCAGCCGAAAAGCATTTTATATATGTATTTTCATGATGCGCCTATATATGCATTTATGCAGTCGTATGTAAAGGTATAATGCGATATGGCTGAATTGAGCTCCCGCATATAGTAATTGAAGTGTTTGTTTTATTGATGAGGCAACTTTTAGTATGATTACCCCTTCCATGTACTATTGCCCGTTATTGCCATTATAGGCGCTATCGTCATCATCGCCTTCATATAAATGTTTAGGCTATAAAATGATTGTATATTCTTCGGGGGTGTAAAACAGCGCAGTGTAGCGCATATTAGTGTCCTTCAATTTATTTATGAAGTGAAAAAGTGCTTAATAATATATTCATAGAGAGAAAAATAAATCACCTTAGCTGTACATATAGAAAGAGAGATCTAAATGGAATTTCACTAAATTTGCTAAATTGGATGAAAATTGTAGTTTTAAAGGCTAACGTTTGGTTAAAATTGCAAATAAATATAAAAATACAAAAAAAAAAGAAAAATGTCTTTTTTATATAATTGTTTTATTGCGAGTTTAGAAATTTTTACATTAAGCGAATCAAAATTCATAATACAAGTATCATGAATGGCAAATAGGATTAAAAGATGGGATTAAAAGAGATGCTAAACGAGACGGGGAAGGGTAGCAACGTAACAGTAAAAGGACGAACGGACGTTGATGAAGTTAGCCACGAAATTAATCAAATAGCTTTCGATTAGCTTGTCCAATTCGGATAAGGCCTTCTCGCGCCTTTGTCAAAAAATCGAAATTGCAAGCTTGTTCTTGCCTTTTTCAAAATGTATTTAGTACTCATAAATGTCGCGGATCTCGATGAATGTGTCTTTGAAAATTTAGTTCATATTGCAACATTAACTTCATACGCTTAACACACAGTTAATATATGAATGATTAACGCGTTTCGATATTTGGACGAAGTTGCACAAACTTGTTGGACACGTTTGATTTCCAACACTTTTACTCTAAAACGGGGCAACAATTTTGCTCTGCTCCGTCCCGCCCATTCACTACTACTGATGGTAAAACAAGAGTTTTACGAGTAGGAAAATTGAACATATCTTCAACATGAACAAATCCATTTTTTTTTTTTTTCGTTGTAACCATCCATTCAGGAAATGTCGCCCATATGTGTATAAACAGGATAATGGTCGTGCAAAACGAACTGGAGAATAAAGAATAGAAAGCGACCGCAGCGAGATGTATATCCGCTCGAGAAGTGTTATGCCTTCACCGATTAGCCATTTGTTATAGTTACGGCCGCAGTTCAATCAATTTTAAAGTATAATCCACCCGCTCTGGATTTTGGATCTGTGCAAGCCGACTTGATAATCGCACTTCCCATACATTGTCCTATGTCATATAGTAATAGCTTTCCAAACATTTTTCATAATGCAAATTACAGATACGTATAATATTACCTCACAGGATGAAATCTGGAATGAGAGATTTAATTTTTTCCTTGGAAAAAGTCGATGATAGTGAATTTTTCGTCTGTGCTTTTAAGGCTAAAAAAAGGTCGCATGACTCTTTCGATAACCTTAAAAGTTTACATTTTTATCAGAAAAATTTCGCAGCATACAATAATAATAATTATCGTTTAATGATTTCGTTTGCATTGACGCTATGGCAAGAGACTGTTCTATAAATATCAGAAAACTCTGATTACTCTTAAGTACATACACGGAAGCTTACATGCACAAAATTTCTACATTCATATATCTATCCATCGTCTAATTTAGCCGGCAGGCACACTGTCGTCCACTTCACATATGCTTTACATATGCAAACGATGGAAAAGAACAATTCACGAGCAAAACAAAAACGGAAAAAATCCGATTATCTAAGTGTATTGGTATTTTTCTATTTTTTTTTTCTGTTGGTTGTTTTTCTGCCTTCTTTTTTTAGACAGCTTCCGAAACATCATCATCACTATCGTCATCGATAAATGAACGATGACTATGAATAGCTGACCAACACGAATGTATAAATATACGTATGCATATGCATGCAAATAAGCGGTGATGATGGATGCAGACACAGTTGTTTGCGAGCGTTGCTGCCGATATTTGTCCAGTGCCGCGTTAAGCTTCATTAATTGCATTAATTGCTGTCATTCATTTACACATACAACTCGAAATGTGTTATATATATATATATATATATATATATATATATATATATATATATATATATATATATATATATATGTATCTACGTACATAAAGAGGCACAACACGTATACATGTATGGGATTGTTCAGTCCATCAATGATTACGACAACGACACAACAATAACGACAATGATGACTTTATGGTCTTTGACTGGCGTGAGTGTTTGTTTTGTTTTCCTTTCCTTTTCGGCTTCTGCTCAGCGTCTCTATGTCGCTCCTTTGAGGGATGCGCTCGTAACAACATCTCTTTAATAATGACTATGAAAAGTTTATTTACTCTTGTTTCGTTATGGATTATACATGCACATACGCAAACATATTTACATACATACATTTTACATCAAATCACTGTTTATTAAATTGGTGGTACGAGAAGGAGTCATGAAAATTTTCTCGTGTTTTTAACAGAAAAATTACGGATATTAACTAAACATAAAGTGCCTTTAAATCAAGTCATAGAAAATTGTGAGTGAATTCTCATCGCATTTAACCTCAATTAATTATTTATCTATCATCAAAAGTTAAAAAAAAAACGTCGCAATATTCATAAGTAAACCTGACCTTTTTTATAGATAAACACATATTCATGTGTATATATAATGAAAGAGTGAGAGAGAGATAGCATAAGATTAACAGAGCAAGCGATTATACTTAACGATTTGCTTATCCTTCATCTGATGACCGCTTTTCAAAGCCTCAGGTGGAAATGAAAATTCATGTAAACGAGATCGAGCAAAAAAAAAAGAGGCAAGCAATGCGAAAGCATACACCAAAAAACCAAAAATGTAAAGGTGACACAGTAAATTAATCATAATTAACGTAAAGAAAAGGAAAGAGGCAGAACGGCCAGAAGAGAGAGCTTAAGTAGAAAAGGAGCGACAGGAAATAAGAAATAATATAAAATAATCAGAAGACACCGTGCACGGGGGAATAAGAAGCGAACTGTAAAAGTGAACCAATTAATGAAGCAATTCCCTGCAGACACACATACACACTTTTAACGAAGGATGTACTTGTAACAATTTTTAAATCCCACGCCATACGAACCGCACAGCAGTCTTGTTTCTTATAAATTTCTTGTGCGCTTCATTCACTTCTGCTATTGTGTTTTCATTTGTACACACATAATACATATGTGTATGTGTAAGTATGTGGGTGTGTAAATGTGGTTGTTTATTTTACACTTTTCCTTCGTTCCTTCTTCAATACTATTTGTGGCTGCTCAGCACAGCATTTAGTAAATAATACCTGTAAACGTGACAGCATCAGGTGTATGTTACAAATCAAAATTAAATATAAAATATTACCGCAAGTTTTGCGTTGAATTTAAAAGGTAGCAAAGTAGAAGACTCAACAAGAGTTGATACCGAGAACGTTTAAAATATGACAAATTAGGTTAATGGCATAAATATGTAAAGATGCTAAAAGAGAAATTTTTTTAATTTAAATACTTTCGCAAGTATATGGTAAGTGGAGAGCAAGTCTTTGAAATCAAATTTCAACATTATACAGAACAATTTTCATCAAGTCCGAAATGAAATGATCCTGCGAGGATTAATAATAGTTTTAATGTTGCCGGTAACCCTGTCAATATACAATATATTTAGAATACAAAAAGGTTGGCAGCCTTGGGAAATGTTGCCAAACATAAAATTAATTAATAAATTTGTGTAGGTAAAATTCGAGTTTCTTACTAAAATTAAATTGCGGTCAATCACGTCTTTCTTACGGAATATTTTCATTATTGGGAACTAACGGGACCACAACTTTTTGGTTAATCAATAGTCGAAATGAAAAAGTGAATGAATTTCTAATAAACATTAAATAAACGGCACTTACCTCGGACGAGATGCATTTTTATTAGTGCTTCGGGTATAGCGAAAGATCAAATATTTTTAAAAGGCGTTATTTCGAATAAAATTCGCGTAGACAAGAGATGAAATATGTGTTGACAATAATATCCATACAGAGCGTGATGTTATTACAAAGTCCCTTTTGATTTGATGAACTTGGCGAAAGTAAATCATCACCACATCATATACGATAGATATTCAAAATCTCTTAAGTTACTCTTGTAATGCATTTTCAAATTTAAGCGAGAATATATTACATTAACGGGAAAACCAAGTTAAAAGAAATTTTGATCAGGCAAAGCTGACTAGTAGCCACTCAGTATTATTTCCCAACGTTATGTTCAAAATGAAAATAGTGTTATATGCGACCTAATCATAAAAATAGCTTGGTTGAAACTATTTTCAGGAGGCTTCATCTTTGGGCCGAAACGTATCGATGTACCGAATTTCATCGAAATGTTTCCTAAATTCCCACTAATAACAAATAACTTGAAGACCGTTAAGCTTACGACCAGATAGACAGATAAGTTTTAATCGCTTAAGAAAATGATTCTGAATTGACTGATACCAACTTGATCTACTCTGTACAAAAAGTAATGTGTAGGATGTAACAGGTGCTTGCATTTATTTTGATCGGCGATTTCTATTAGTGAAAATTATAAAGTAATACGAAGTATCAATGTAATAGTAAACTGTTTTTTTTTTTTTATTTTTTTTACCCATCACTTTGGAGATGCTTCCTATAAGCGCATAAACACGATGATTGTTATGGAGAAGCAAACACGGGAAGAAGCGTAGCTCCGGAATGGTACGCCCGAACGCTAAGCGTTACGCATTTGCCGGTCGTACATTCACCATATTAACTACAGTCACACCACACTCTTAATTAAAACATCGTTCGCTGATGAATGATGATGGATGATAAGTAAGAAGTTTCGAATGCTAGGCGGTAAAAGGAAATGATGTACTTGCGTATATGTCACGGAGAGTGTATTCAAAAGTTTTAAGGCCGCCTTGACAACAGCCCAACAGTGCTAATATTTCTTTAAGTGCGCAAATTTTCGCAATAATTTTACTCTCTAATTAAAAAACAAGTAAAAATCTTCACTTAATACTATAAATAATGATCCGTTTTGTAGGCAGTGGTTCAACAAGTGCTTCGATCCGAACCAACGAATAGCATTCGTCCTTGACTCGAAACACGCCAGTGTACCAAATTTCATCAAGCCATTGAAGACAATATTACAAATCGATCGATATAATAAAAGCTGGGTCCATCTCAAGTTTTTCTGCAAGTTTAATATAGACATAGTGTCACGAGTGATGTAGGGTGTAATATACGAAAGAATTCGAAATTCTTTTCAAAATGAATCGACTCTTCTGTTAAAAAGTTCACAATCTTTATAGCAATGTTTTTTTTACTGTTGTTCAGTTTCTGCTGAAACATCATGCATTGCATCTCATGTTAAAGATCATTAAGTTAGCAAGAATTGATACTCATCCGTGTAACGCATAAAACTTAATCGCTTGGAAAATTGAGCTCTGAAAATTCACTAAGAAGATTTTAAGTTATTTCTGTTACCATTTGATTTCTTTCAATATGTTTAGAACGCCGAAAAGTAGACAATAAATTTGAAGTAAAAGCAACGTAAAGATTTTTATGAAATTTTCATAGAATAAAGGAAAGCATCGAATACTTGCACACGCTTTCCAAGCAAACACCACGAATATGAAAGATGTTAAATAGTAGTGTACACCGTTTTAACACGAATTTTAGATACCCACCTTAAATTAATGATGCATCTATACATTTTGCTGTGTGATTTCAATAGATTAACACTGGCTATATCATCCGGGACAACATATTTAATACATATTTTGCTTTCAGTGCTAAATACAAAAACGAATAAAGAGAAAAAAAAAAGAAAAGAGGAAACTGAAAACCTTACGAACTCACTGCCTGACTAGCCGGTCGTTTGTTATTGGCAGAACTCCTTCAATACCGGCACTGAACGTTATGAAATTCGTAAAGGGTGACGTTGGAAAGCAGTTTACATGATGGTTTAAGCAACATTTTCGCAAGGAATTCCCATTGGCATGCCACCAGCATGGAAGACCTCAGACATGTGAACCTGACATAGTCAAACACTTACATATATATGTACGCACATAATAACAGACCGCATACTTATGTATAAAATTTGAATTGAAAATCAATAAAAGTTCAAAAAAGTGTATAAAAATACCAAAGGAGAGACAGTGGTTGAATGAAACCGGCTTAGCAAGTAAATTGGATTTGTAAAAAGGTTTATAATTTGTATAGGCCAGAGCGAGATGGAGCAATTTTAAATATGATTCATAGGGATACTTTGTTCATAGATTTTGTTAAAGTCGCATACATAAATGCGTACATGTGCATGTGTGTTTATATATTCATGTTTATCATATTGAAACGTGAATAAATTGTTCGGTTTAGAAAATATCACCGTAAACAAGACCGGGCTTCTAAGTGAATAGATGTGAATAGATGAGTAAGTAAATGAATTTATGTTGTCGCTTGGAAGTTAGCCGCACAATGCATCAATCGACTTGAAAGTGATGTGGGATGGATGCATGGATAAAACATCAGAGATTTTAATTGAATGTTAAATGGAATTTCAGTTTGTGTGTTATGTTGGGAAAAAAAGAAGAAAGGAAATTAATAAATAAATAAAAAATAAATGGTTTTTTTTTTTATTAATTTAGTTTTATGAAATTATTTTAGTTTTCATTTACGCAAAAGAAACGCATAAAAGCAGAAAAACATCCATTTACCGGTAAACAAGAACCACTTACACGAAGGTAAACTCAATTTTCAATACTTGAACATGCATACACACATATATATATATATATATATCTATGTATATATACATACAGGTACATATCTACACGTTTAAATGTATGTGTTTGTGTCTATTGTATTGAATTATTCACTCAGTTTCCCCTAAGCCTCAACTCTCTCGGCCATCCGATTACCGTTCTGTCCAGTACACAGTACAATTTTTATGTTTGCGACCGCTTTTTGTAAATTTCCAATTAAAACGTATATCCGCATTTTTATTGCATTACTGGAAAACTGTGCTATGGACCTTTTATCAACGCAAACACTCTTTCCGCCTCGCTCTATTTCGGTCTTTCTCTCTCTCTCTCTCCCTCTTTCTCTTTCGCTCTCTCACTCTATCTCCCTCTAACCTTTGTCGCTTTTTCCTGTCTGGTCCATACGTGAACGCTACGCATCTTCATCTATGTAAACACATACGGAATTGCATTTTGGATTTGTGCGCCTGAATACACATGCAATAAATATGTATTTTCTGCAGACACACGGGCAACGCGCAATGACTTCAAACCAGACCGCACTTAACTTCACTTTGAAGTGTACTTCCCGGGTTCATAAGCCAAAAGCACAAACGCATCATTCTTGTTTCGGTTCTTTTTTTTAATTTATTTTTTTTTTTTTTTGTTTTTCACATTTTTCCATAATGGTGACTTTTTATTAATGTTGTTAATGTTTTGGCGGGAAAGTGGGGAACGAGGATGAAGGCCAAAGTAGTGTGTGTTTCCCGTGCTGTGCTGTTTTCTAGTAAAAAACTCATTCTGGTTTGTGTTTTTTTGTTTTTTTTTCTGCTTTTTCTTCCACTTTTTATGCTGGTGGCTTAATGAAAATATACTTGAAAGTAAATTATGACAAACCTAATGTAATTTACGTGAATTATTTTCATAGTTGAAGAGAGCAAAAGACTAAAACGCAAACCAAACTCCACATATTTTCACACACACAAACTCACACAAACTCACACACATGCACACACACAAACCCATGTCCGGAATGCTTAAGAAATGGTGGATTGTGGAGAAACCTAATAACCTCAATACACAAGTTGTAAGCGTACATTGACAGCGAGAAATCGCAATAGACAAGGAACGATCGGCGCAGACATCGTGAAAGAGGGGAGTAAGAAAGAAAAGACATTGATAGGCCTTCGTCTACCTTCTGACCTACTACTTGCTTTCCGAAAAGCAAGTAAAAGAAGTGAGTTGTTTTAGTTGTCTGAGGGAGAAGAAGGCAGTTAAAAATAAACGGATCGATATTTTTCCTATGCGAAGATGATCTCAGCAAAGAATGACTTATTAGTTCTTATCGCACTCTTATCTTCGAGCGGTTATAGCTCTTTAAATGTTTTTTTCATTATAAATGTTGGAACAAAACGAAAAATGTGGGGCAGCTTGGAGAAGAACATCATATGGAAATAGATGGTACTTTAGCGGCAAGATAGTTCGTCTGAAGAGACCTATTCGACGTCATTGCTGTTGTTTACCCAGCCGCCAAAATGCTTGACGAGAACAAACTGAAAATTTCTTAAAACCAAACAGTGGGGAAAATACAAATGGATGCAGCAAAAAATTCGACGATGAAAAAGCGTATTATCACTGAAAATTGTCTGTTTTTCTTATGACATTTCGATATATAATTACACTTCATGCACAGCATGCCCATGTCTAAAACTTCGACACGACTTTTATTTTTGATTTAATGTGAAAATATTAATGTTTAAATCTCGCAGCATATATTGGATTTGCAAACGCTCCAAGTTGAGTTAATGCCCCGACCAAACCGTCATATTGGAATGTTAGTAAATAACTCAATTGGTCATATTGTACATATGAAAGTATATTGAAGAGATTATGGTATCGTTAACGTAAAATTTAGAATCAAATTAAATATCTTATTAAAGTCTTTTCCAACATCCTTTTTCTATCTTCATTCAAAGCAAGAGACAAGCAGTACATAAAAAAAAAAAAAAAAAAAAAAAAAAACTATTTTATTGAACATCATCTAACCACAAATAACAGTATCTCGTGTTTTTTTTTTCGTTTTTAAAGTACACACATAGAAATACGCAGCAATTATCCAAATTCTCTGGAGACCCATTAGAAGTACGAAAAGAAATCTACGAAAAACCTCTTTCTGGATATAAATAGCAAAGCAATAATTCCATAAAGAGGAATTCTAAAAAAAAGTTTAAAGAGGAAAAAAAACCAGTAAAAGAATAATATTCGGCTGCGACCGGATCTCTTGCACCCACCATCTTTATCTTAAAAAGGGCTAGAACAAGGAACAGTGGATTGGTTCTCTATAAGGTAAGATTGACATGACTGAGGAACGAGATTTTTATCGCGAATCTGTCGTATTTTATGAGTAAGAAGCCAGGGGAATATTCAGCACAAATGTTATGCAGATGAGCCGACGGAGATGCTCAAATCTCTGCTGCTCAAGAATATATATGCATTACGGGCAAAAATATATATGCGCCGAAGCGTCTTTCTGGATGGTGCAAATATTTTGACATACAAAATATATCCCCTTTCTTTGGGGCTCGGTATAAGAAGGCGAACAACATTTCAGTAAAATAACTAGAATCAGTCCAAGACGAATTTTGCATACCCACACAGAGCATCGCTTAATAGTGTGACTAGCATTCTATCCAAAGTATTTTTATAGCAGTATACCTTCAAGATGAATTCCAAAATAATCAATGCAACTTACGTAAGATATAGTTATTCATTTACTTACTGTCCATTCCGTTTTCATCAACGTTTTCAAAGCAATAGATCGATTAAAAAATAGACATATCTAAATTGAGGAGGTTGGGAAGGACTCTTAGGTGCATTAGATGTAAACTGTAATAAAGTTTATATGTAGCGAAAAACATCTGCCTGTCCCAAACAAACTGAGAAAATTAATCTACTCCCTACACATTTGTGATAAATAAATACAAAAAAAAAAAAAATACCGAAACCTAAAAACTGATATAAACATCGAGAGAGAGTGAGCGTGATACACGTAGTGAGCGGCAGGATGGAGACCACAGAAATTAACAATCGCCAGCCAGTCAGCCAACAGTTAAATGTTTAACAAGAAATCCCCAAATGTATGCTATAGTTTTATGGGATTTTGATATGCAGTTACTTCAATTTTTATTGCAAGCATTTTTTTCTCAACGCAATTGGCAAAAATATTTTTTATAGCTTCAATTGGATTTTGTGTGCAGCGTTCAGTTCAGTTCATTTCGGTCCTGTGCTCTTTTTAGGTGGCATGTCATGGCCAGGGCCATGACCGGAGTGCAATATAGGACGTTGATGTTTTTTTTTTTCTTTTCCCCTATTTTGGTTGCTTTCTTTATAAGCAAGTACATTACAAATGTGTGTATGTATGCGTTTACTATGCAGACATAAAATAAGTGTAATGATCATTTACAAACTGCGATGTATTGTAGGAATGTGCTCGCCAAGCCAAACCTATCAGCCGTACGTTCAACCATATGTTGAGTAATATGTATTATTGAGTCTGTCAGTCAGTCAGTTGTACGCTGAGGCTGTAGTAAAAAAAAGAAAAAAAGAGGAGCAAAACCACTTCACGTTTTGCTTTTAAAGAGTTATTACCCATCACCGGTGTAGTATATAGGAGCACATATATAATATATAAAATGGTGTCTGAATGAAAGTTAGACATGAATATAATAAAAATGAGTTGAAATTGATGAAAAATTAGTAAAAGTAGGCAAGTATGTTTTAGTATATAGGCAAGTGTATTTAGTATAGTATATATATATATATATATATATATATATATATAAATATATATTTTTTTAAAGAGATAGCCAAGGAGTGGTTGCAGACTTGTAGGTGTTTGTCTAATCGACAAGTGTAATGCGTTTGCTGACTGAGTAGTCACTGTAGGCAAGACCAAAGTAAACTTTACTCGAACCTACGATTTCAACCCACGGAGATTTATTTGGGAGTCGCGACTCCTACCTACTAATGACGACGATGTTAGTAATCATCGAAGCCATTTGGATTTCTGCAACATTAAGCCGGGTTTTTGATCAGTTAGTATTAGGAATCGTTAAAATCGATGCATTCCATCGATTTTATATCAAATTCTATTCGCTTCTGAAAGATTTATTTACGCGGAACTTCTTTCAATGGAATTTCTTTCAACTAGTTCCAAACTTTTGTCTTTTTCGTAATATTTTTTGTTCGCTAGACTTTTTCTCGTCTTTCTCTTTTTGAACTTTTTAAATGCATTTTCCCTTTATCATTTTCTACACTCAACTTTTTGTAAACATTTGCATACTTCTTTGTTTTATTTTTTAACAGAAACAGTGGGGAAATGGATGCATATAAAATGCAGCGAAGAAAAAAAGTAAGGCATATGCTTGGGCTTTCCGCCACGTTTTCTTTTATGATTTTTTATTAAATGGCCGTTACCCATTAATAAACAGTCAATGGCCATTGGCAGAAGCTATAAAGCGGCCCATAAAATCGAACACATACATATATTAAGAGAAGACTTTTGCTGTCCTTTTTTGTATTTCCTTTTAAAATTCGTATTGAATAATGCTTTGAAATCCCCATTGAATTATTGGCCATAAATGTTAAAGTTTAAAAACAATATAGCGATGACTTAGGCGGTTCCATTAAATGCTGCTTGAGCTGTTACGGCTTTCGTTGGTAATTGCTTAATTATATCAAGCGGCGCCTGATTTAGCAAATATTTAGGAGTATTTAAGAAACGCTAATCATAATTAACTTTAAATTTGAGTTTTCATACCTATCCCCGTAGTTTGAATGGTATATTCATTTTGTCGAAACGCTTGCAACGCCCAGAAGGAAGCTCTAGAGACCCCACAAAGTCTATATATTCGTGATCAACATCAAATTGTGAATCGAATTAAGTTTGTCCGTTTGTCCGTCAGTGTGATGTCAATGCAATAACATTCTCCTGGCCGCAAAAATAAAGCTATCGTCTTCAAGTTTTGCTGAAACATTGAAGGTTCATGCGCGCATACCTGTATCGCGTAAAAATATAGTGTATAGTGTATCAATATTTAATGGTTTTTCAATATCTTTATAAGGCGCAGAAACAAGCTGCAAAAACCCCATAAAGTATACAAATTCTTCGCCAGTTTCAAATTTGGAATATACCTAAACATGTCCATCTGTACGTCTGTGCATCTGTTTATCTGCGCAGCCGCATAGTATTTGTGGTCAACATGCTCCTGAGACATCCAGAAGACATCGCTTACAAACTTGCAAAAGAATTTGAACACGACGCAAACATTTGAAAGAACGCGGTTAGAACGCGCACACGCCTATATGACAAAACGATCTGTAAACACCTTTATTTACGCATTCTTTGCTTGATACTCTTTTAGTACAGCACCATACCATACCATATAAATTTCCACTTTTATTCTGAAAATAGAAAAAAGCGCCCGCGCCCACCCAACATGATAGACTATGGAAATTTAGTTGTTTTCCTTTTTTGCGATCGCGGTGATAGGTGCAAAAGATTTGGTCATGACCGAATATAATTTTCTTACTTATTTTTTCAATTTTAAAGTTTTAAAAGCCTTAAACCATTTTTTTTTTTAATTATTTTATTTTACAAAACGTTACATTAATTAAAACATATTTAATGTTATTATAATTTTGTTGAAATTTTCCATTTTATCCAATTTGGTTTGCATATAAAAATTGAAATATTATCTCATAATTAACTTGTCATAAATCTCATACGTTTAACATGCACTCAAAGTATGTCTAAATTTGTACATGTTGCTAACTCTCTTTCTTTCTCTCTCTCTCTCTCTCTCTCCCACTTTCTCTTTCTTTCTCGGTCGCTTTTTCTTCTTGTATCCCTATTTCTCTTCCGCTAATGCTCTCCGCATATATGCATTTACGGGCATCGTATGTGTGTCGCATGTGTATTAATAGCATCGTATATGTGCTCTAAATTATGCTGACTGTTACACAAAAATATTTGTTAAAAAGCTAAACTGCAACATTGACCATTGACCAATGTCATTTAGTTGTCTGGTATATTTCTCTTCCTCTCTGTTCTATATACATACTACCGCGTGTGTACCGTGTGAAATGTATGCAGATATTTTATGGGTAAAATGAAACAAACCCAATTGCTTTTTCATAGATACACTGTAAGAAACTGGGAATTAATCGCGAGTTTCATGCACCCATGGTTAGAAAAAATAAAGTAACGTAAAATTGATATACCGTCAGATCGCTGTAGTCGTGAAATGCCAGAAGAAGGCGATTAAAATTTGCATTTGATAGCCATTGGTAGGAGCTGGGTATTCAAAGCAAAAACCGTATTAATTATCAATATTTAAGAAGTGAAATTTTACCGTCGCAATCAAATTAACTCTTTAAACACGTTTTTCTTAAAAGAAGATCTTTCAACACGACACAAATCCAAATTTTATGCAGATATCTTAGAAGTGTTGTATTTATTAAAAGAGGATTGCATAGCTCCTCTTTCCGGACGATTCTGGATTCGAAGGATTCTGTCAATTATGCTCGTGATTATTTTATATGCCAGATTTGCTGATAATGTACGCGAATCAGCTGCACTGAGTCCCTTTCAATAGAGCACGCTGAGCTCGCTCTGCGATCAATACTGACCATCAACTTGTCACTTGCGATTTGACTTCTGCTTTGAAATCTTTTCAGTTTTAGACAGCCTCGGGGCTTATTTCTTGTGCTTTATCTCTAACAACTATGAATCCATGCCGCTACTGATATGTAGCATCTTGCCCAGTACAGTTTGTCCTTGTTCCTTTTGACCTATTTCATGACGGCACGGTGCCAAGGCTTCGCCCCCTCTGATATTCTTTCATGACGTTTTCTGTCTTAACTAGTGGGAACACCAGCAATTTCCTTGTGCGGATAGTTTTCTCTATACTATAGGCGCAGGAAGCAGAAAAATTAACCGCAACTCTCTGTTCGTTAAGTGGTTTTTTATTATTTTAGAATAAAAATTTGCACTTGTGACACTATGGGCGGGAGAGCCGTTTAAATTAAACGTGCTCCGCAACAGTGACTTCGACGCTTGTTACTTCAAATACATGAGAATATAAGTAAAAGTGTGAGGCGCTTAAATGTCCGCATTTTGTTCTGAACGACTATGAACGATAAAAACATGAACAAAATTAGGCATAAGTCTTAGAGAAGTTCGTTCGTAACTTCGAGAAGTACGGTAATGCGGTATTGTGTTGCAAGCGTGTGACTCTCGCAATAAGCTTTTATTTTCGACTTGTCATTGCGAGGGACGCATTTTGAATTAACTAAAGACACAAAAGGAGCTACGTTGAAAGTCTTGAAGGCTATGTCGAACTAAATGTACTCCTAATGGTCACCTTGAAGTAGGTGAGAACGGTTTGCGAAAGCGCCGAAATGCATTTTATTTTTAATTTGTTACGATATTTTAAGGAAATCTTGATCGAGAGTTTTGATATAAAAAAAATCACTTCTACATTGCTCTCTCAATTATTAACTAGCATAACTGCATGTGAAAATGTAATACTTTGTCAATTTTTACTACGTATTTTATGCACAGCACTGTTAACGAGAAATTAATACCCGGCTCGGAACAATTTATGTTTAAAATTTCTTCGATCTTTATTACGGACTCTACAAGTGAACATACCAACGAATGTTTACACTAAAAAAGGTTGCCAATAACGACGCGATTGTCGTAAGACCCCGAAAACAATAATAAGTGACCTTGGCATCTCTATCAGCCGATATGTCTGGGTAAATAAATCGGAGAGAGGAAACGAGAATTGTAAAGTTGATAAAAAAAAAAAATATTTTCTCGCAATTGCCCCTTGCCCCTTGTGGACGTGCATCTCTTTACCCGTCAAGGACAGCTTGTAAGCAACGAAAGCTTATACCAAAGAATCAGCAATTTCGAAATTGTCCATTGTGGCCCATATGATCGGAGATATTTACGGTTTCAGTACGTACTACAAAGCGACCAATTTCAACACAGAGAACTAATATGTAATCCTTATGTATATATTTACATATATATAAGAGGATAGCAGCAGACTGGGAGAGCGAGAGAAAGAGAGAGTAAGAAAGGGAAAGAGTGCGACAAAGGGAAGGTAAAAGAGAGCAGACACTAAAGAATCGAAGAAGAAAAGTCGGGCAGGGGAACGTATATAGTGCTGCAAATAATTATTAAATAATTATTAAAATAAATGCTTGGCTTTAAGTCGTCTTGACTTGAAGAGAATGAAAAGTTTAAAGTTCCGTAATGGGTTAACAAAATAAATTTTTAATATATCGGACAAGATTATTTTGGAAATGTTGATTAAATTTGTAAAAACGCCTTTTCTAAATAGTATCGAGCAATCAATCATACCAAGTTCGGAGGATGATACCGCAAATGTATTGGCGTCACCCATCTTCATACCAAAGAGACTCACATTTATTCAAGAGCAAAGAATAAGCATCTTGTAAATCTTTCTCCTTACGTCCGTAATACCGTAAGCCAGGAAAGAACAGACATTCCTAGAACGCTACATGATTAAGTTATGTAATTTTTTCCGTTTATCTTTCTACCTCTCGACAGAAAGTCAATACCACTTGAAACGTTTACGATCGCATAAATTGTTTTAGAAACTTAAAACGTCTTCATCAATTTTGAAGCGATTTAGTTAATGACTGGCCGTACGTATATTTGCACACCTGTTGAATATTACAGCAATATTTACGATCGCATTAAAGCCATACAACAGCAAAGACTGAGATAGAACACTAAAGCTTGCCGTGTTAGTGATCAAAGATCATAGTCGTAATCATTTGAATACTCTTGTAAATGATTACAAGGGTCATTCGAGTATTCAAAGTATAATATAGACCTAAGGCCTGAGATTGCGTAACAATTGTTGACTTGCATGCAGGGACTATATGCCGTTGTATGCGTGCAGCATAAGAGTAGTACATGCTTGTCTCACTGAGGTGTCCAGTGTTAAGAAAATGTTTCGCAATTTTTATAAAATATGATTTCAAACGAAATCGAAAACTAGAACTTCAGTTTGATATTAAGAACTGCCTACATTTTGAGAGTATAAAAAATGTAAGATCTTTTTTCAACGTGTATTTTATTAAACTTTCCCATGCTCATTTACTTATGCATTCACATACAAAACGTACGCCGGTGCATTTGTGTGAGTTGCTCAAATTTATGCAACTATACACACATATGCACAGACAGCGATTTACCCATTTTTCCGGCATTAATAATGTCGGCAAATGAATGGGTGTATAGATGTGTGCCTGAGTATGTGCGCGTATGTATGTATGCGTCGGTTCACTAGAATTTCTGTGTTCTGCGTTTGTGTGTAACCAAAAGCTCACTTCATCATCATTTAGTTGTTATAGCATTTGAATATTAATGGCCTGATGCACAGATATTTACACCAAAAAACAAAAAAAAAAAAAACAAACGCATTTTTTTCTTAATATCACATTATCAATACACATATATACATAGGCGGGTGCTTGTGCATGTGTATTTTTATTGCAGAATTATTAAATATTTTTGGCAGAGAGGGAAAGCAACAAACAGAAGCAGAAAATGATGTTATTGTAAAATATTTTATAGAACAATATTACAAAGTGTATGACCATCATTACTACCGCCATTGCCGCCACTGTGACTACCGCCACCAACGACAATGGTTGCGGCACATTGTTAATGAGATGTCGTTGGCACATTTGTATGCCTGGGTGGCTGGCTTGATTGTCTAACTATGATGCTGGTTGGAATTTTATGGCAAACAGAAGAAAAAAAAGCCAAAAACGTAAAGGTATGAGACGCTAGCATGTATACGCACACCGCACAATTTTGAGGTTTTTCTCTGTGCAGTGATGTATGCGTGCATTCACGTGCGCTTGTATATGTATTCGCACATAATGAAAAGCATTGCTGAGAGTGGATAAAAAACAACTAAAAGAGCTTAGAATATGACATTTACATTGCACGCGCGTACCCTGAATATGAATCTTTGCGACAGTAACACTCACGAATACATGTAAAATTTTTCCGTCTTCACATGAAATTACCAAAAATTTTACAAGTTTATAAGTTTGTTGTTAGTTTATAGCAAGGTTGAAATAAATTCAATATTATTTAAATTATAAAATGTATAACACATGCGTACACATAGACGCTTACGTATCCTCCGGTAACAGGTGTTAAGAGTGTGCAACGAAAATTACACATTCAACACTTTAATAAAAATCCTTGCCAAACTGTCAGCATACCAGCACTGCTTTGCTGAAGTGAACTCCAAAAAGCAGTTTTGCCTTTTTTTTGTTCTTCCATTTTACGTTTCGGATTCATTGCTTTACATCTAATTCTTCCTTTTCTGTCTTCTCTGCATCTTTTGTGTGTGTGTGTGTGTGTGTCTGCCTCTCTCTTTCACCGTGGTAAGCGAGAAAATGTTTCTTTTTTTCATTTTTTTATATGTCTTTTTTAACAATGCCCTGCCAACCAGGCAGAAAAAAAACAACCCAAAGAAACGTTAACGGGCAGATAGAAAGACAGACAATTGGAAATTCATACAATATTTAGCAGATGTTGCTGTTACTGTTGCATTTTTATGATGTGTGTGCCAGTAATAAACTAATCGAAAGAACTGCTTGTGCAGAACACAACAGTGTATAGAGATGTAGCTGTAGTAGCAGTTGTTGTATGAAATTTTTTACTTACTTACGAAATTCTACGAAGATTTGGTAAAGAGAATATTTTGCCAAATTGCAAGAAAAGAGAAAAAAATTAAATGAAATCAGTAAGTGTTCAAGTGGCTGATAAAGCTAAACCCGAAAGAAAATCAAAAGTTTCTCTGAGATCAAAATAACCATTGTTTTAAAGCATTTGATATATACATTTGGCTATTTTTAGTAAGATATAATAAGGTCTTTCGGCATAAAACAGTATGGGCGTAGGAATGGACAAAGATGGTCAAATGTTTGGTGTTTGAGACTTTTACACTTATAGCGTCTATCGTTTCTGGTCTAGTCTTTTTTCCTATTATCATATTAATGGTGTAACCTGAGCATAAGTCCTTAACAAAGGCTAAGCGAACTTCAAATACTAGGCGCCTCGAACTGCTCGGATGATCCATATCAAGCTATCAACGGAATTAACCTTCAAATGCCACTGGCCGATATCGCTTAAGTCTTGACTTAACCGACATCAGGTGTTAGTGTTCAACTGGAGAATCAAGAATTGTGAAGATCTCACTATGTCCAACATAACTTTTTCTATAACCATAAAATTCTATATAACCATAAAATTCAGCGTTCGTCCTTGGTCCAAAACAGGTTCACCAAAGTATCACAGAAATTACGACTTGTGGTCCGAACAAAAGAATACAGGACAGACAGGCCGACAAACGAACAGATAAGCCTAGCTTAGTAAACAGTCGATTTATTTCAAGTCGCTCTACGTTTTGTATACATCCGTATAAACTTAGTATGTACTTGTAACAGAAGGGCTGTAGCGTACGTATCATTATCCCACTTATTTTTCAATTATCTTGTCAACCGAACAACTGAGAATCGGATTGAATGAAGTTAATGAATTCGGAAAACTCATTTATTGCGATTTGCTCTTAAAAGGTCGCCAAGAGGAACCAATTTTAGAAAGGACGATTGTTGACAATGGAAAACGCATTTTCTTCGACAATGTTTACGTAAGGCAGTACGATCGAGGAGTAATAAAAAAAAAAAAACACGTGAGAAACAAACGACAGTCAACCGACTTCCGAACAAATACTATCAATGTTGTTCGATATGTTTTCTATTGTCTTTGCCAAAGACAATTTGAAAGAAATTATTGCGTTTACTGTATAGTTCGGTATTGGCGGACGTTAACATTTGCGCCAGCTCTTGACAATAATATAATTCGGATAATAAAGTTTCCAATTCTATGGAACTTTCCAATTTATTTTTCCAAGAAAAATGCTGCAAATTCGATGAATGAGCAAAAACTAAGTTCGTCAAAGTGTGTGGAAGTTTCTAGAGCGTAGTGAAACATATTTAGTTGGGTTAATGTGTATTGCTTGGGAAATACTTCGCAAGCAAAGAAGAATGCAAAGGCATCAAAGAATCTTTTAACAAGGGGTGTCATTTTTCACACCTGTGCTGCAAGTGCTGTCGCTACGTTAGCAGGAAACTTTATCCCACATTCATACCGGCAATTACAAATTAAAGAAAAGATTTACACAATAGTTTTTGGTAATGGATCGATTAATTTTAACGGCCGATGTAACGCGATTTACTGTAGTGAAAACACAATTGAAGGTTCTTTTGTATTGTTATTTATTTTTACTCTGTTTTACTTTACTTATTGGTTTTAAATTTGTTTCACTATTGAACTTATCAACTTTACGTTTGCTTTACTTCTTCTTCTCTGACTCACCTGAAGTGTGGTCAGTAGCTTATATAATAAATTATTATATGCTAACTTAAGCAATTGATATAATTAAAGTAGGTTATTACAATAATGATAGCTTAAGCAATTAATACGGTTAAACTATGTTATTACTAGAATTACAACTATGTGGGTTACAACTAAATTAGGCTATCTTAACTAGGTTAGGTCTCATATTATGTTAAATTGTAAACCTAGCATAAATTGTGAATCACGGTAGAGCGCGACAGATCGATAATGCTACATTACAAAGGGGCATGAGCCAATTACACCGCCAGTCTAAAAACTGCGTTAAAGCGTCACGCGTCGTTGTTGTGTGGACTATTTCTCTTGGATTGTTGAAGTCCCAGACCTGTGACAATATAGCTTCTTTACGTTCGGCAAGAGGTGAACATGGCACGTAACATTCAGAATAGATTTGAAAAACCATTACGAAAAAATTCCGGTTTAAACTTGTTTTTATTTTTCATATGACCATCATCATCCAAGTGATGCAACGTATTTGCGTAACCAAAAGGAGTAAGGAAAAAGAAATTGATAGGGAAGTGATGGCCACAGCCTAGAGAGCTCAATCCCAATACCCACTACCCAATACCACAATCGGTGAGGATTGCGACTTTACCCACTGCGCACTTATTGTAACTACGGCCGCGAGTAAACTCCAGCGCACTTTTGAGATTTGAACCCACGAACGCTGGTAATCGCAATTCGTACATACTCGGCTACTCACGTGGTGTACGCGTGCGTACCGATTCATATTTAGAGAAATCTTCAAGTTTTTATTTCTCTACTATATCTAAAGAAGTTGTCTATTGACACTGGAAAAGTGGCGGGATGGGGAATTTAAAGCGACACTTCTGGTTGAAAGAGCCTGTACTTTAAATCTTTACGCAATCAGCCGTCAATATCGTAATATTGGCTGTTTTTCAAATAAATTCAACATTCTGCGCAGACTTATTGCAATCCCCGTACGAGGACGTATGGAGCGTAAATCAGAAATTGTTCGAATTAAAAAAGAAGCGCAGAAAATAATATTGTCTTTGTTACAAAATATAATACAAAATATTATAAATAGTAACACAACAACACGAGCACAATGAAGCAAGCACACAGCGTCATCTGCAAATGATTTATGTGCGAACAAGTGAGTGTATGGAGCCGCCGTTTGACAGGACTTTAGTTCATTGCACACACAACATGGAAATGAATAACAAGGATTTTCATCTCTGAGTTTTTCTTTTTCTCATGTTTTTTTCATTTTTTTGCTTAATTTTTGCTTTAACTTCTAATAAACTCTAGGGCGCCAACCTTTTTTGACAAGATTTAGTTTGATTCCAATCCCTTCCGTTCGCTCCCTCTCTACGGTTTCGCATTCTTTTTTTTCAAGTTTTTATATGAAAAAATTTTATCATCAGCTGATGATTTGCTATGCATAGCATTGCGAATGAATACATATATCGGAAAGTGTATATAAAGACACATAAATCAGATTTACTCGCTTGCTGCTTTGTATTCGTAACCAGTGAAGCATTGAATTCATTTCACTGGCCTTTGATTTAATTGCATTTTTTAAGCGTGCTTCTTCATTGCTGTTAATTCTTGTCAGGTTATTTGGTAAGAACCACGCAGTTAAATAAAACAAAGACGAAGCTGAAGCTGAAGAGCCAATAACTCAACTCAACACACAACAATCGCCTGTGCTTCGAAATTTTAGAAGCATTTGATCAGTATTGAAGACATGTTTACCAGATTTCTATAATATTTTAATGTTGCGGTTTTTTCAAAGGATATTTTCAAAAATTTCAACAATTCGAGGGGAGGGATGTCATGCTTCCATCTTTCCACTTAAATTTTCCTATCTATGCTATATATATAATGGCTCAGAGACTTTGCAAGTCGAGGATTGCTGACAGTTTGCAAAGTTTCTGTGTGTAACAAATTTCGACTAGTGATGATAATCACAAAAAAGCGAGGTTATGTTCGATTATTTTAGCACCCGTTACATATCTATTAGATTAGATAGGGAGTATTGTGTACAGTTTAGGTATCCAGAAATTATGGGATGTTTCCGTGGGGTGCTCGAGAAATTTCAATTTTTTTTCTTGTGATTCTCTTTTGGTTTTTTCGGCATTGTAGCAATCTCCAAACTCGATTTCAGTTTCAGAATGCAAACTGACAAAGCTTGACTTTATATGTCCTCATTTACAATCTTGAAATTTCGAATATCAAGTGCAGAAATGGCAGAAAGTTAATGCAATGGTTGAAGAAGGAAACGAAAACTGATAGTGTTTTCGAGAATTGATTGAAAGGACATATACAAGGCCTATGACTATAAGTGACCAATAAGCAAGGCGATTTTATGCTTATATCACTAATGCAAAGCAAAGCTGAAAAATGAAAAAATTCGTCTAAATCTCATTTCACGCGATCGTCATTTGCACAAATATTTAACTAATTTTTTTTTTTCACGTTTTACATGAAGCTTTATGTAATCATCCTTATTACCGTTGCCGTTACGGCTGATTAAGGGCAAACGCTTCCGTTACATTACATTTGCTTTACGGTCGCTCGCTCTTACTCTATTTGTTGCTAGCAGTGCTGGCGAAATTTAATTAATTTCAGTGCTTATTTCCTCTTTTGATGTCATGTCGTCATGTCTATAATGATTTTTTTCTTTTCATTTTCTTTTCATTTTTTTTAGGGGAAATTTTTTCTTTAGGTTCTGTGAACACCGTTCATTAAAATTCGGGTTCACGGCGAATGATAAAAGGCGCAGAAAACATTGAGATACACAGGTATGTATATGAAAACTTAGCAACACAGACGTCAGCAATATCTAACTCTCCTCTGGCAAACAACGGTTGTGATATAATTACGATTTTTCTTCAAAAACTATTACGCTCTGATTATTTGCATAAGTGTTGCTGTTGCTGTTGTTGTTCCCGTTCCCTAACGAATGACTGTGAAATAGTACACATAGCCTCTTGCTTTCTGCCGAAATTATTTCTGATTGTGTAGGAGTCCGCGTACGTGCTTGAAAAGCTGCTCATTCACTTTAATTTTTTCAAAACACCGTTTATATCGTTTTGTGTTTGTGTTTGTGAGCTTTATTTTCCTTTCCTTTTTTTTAGTAGATTTCTTTTATATTTTGACATTTCAAGTAAATATGAGTACGGTGTCTACGCGAAATTCGTAGCGATTACTTTCGAAGTTGCTCTTCTTTTCGTTGTTATATCAAATTATATTGAGAATACAAAACACCGTAGATTACTCAAAAGATGATCAAATTGGAAATTTGATCTGAGAAAAGTGTTTACCGAGTTTACTATGCCGAGCAAGGCTTTCTTCAACTCTGACTGGCATTTGTGTGACGTCTGTGAATTTATGCGTAGACACAATCTTTAAAAAATTTCTTTTCCTCAAAGAAGAGTATAAGCTAAAGTGACGTTCGATAGTAACATTTGCGTTTACGAAATTTATTGCCAGTACGTCAGTCAGCAAACGTTAATTAGTGCATAATAGTCGAAGATTAAAAGAAAATTCTATATCTGCAAATAAAATCTGCGCTAGCTTGGAAACGAAAGGTAGTAAAATATTTATTTATTTCTTTCGTAGTTCGACAATTTTCAACGAACGTCTCGAAATGTAATTGAAGAAAATACTAACACTCAGTGAGTACTGGTGCTACCTACTAATAATAACTAATGCTGATACTAGCTAACATTGTTAGAGGCACAAATTAGTTTGGTCAATGGAGCAGTACCGTAGGATGTACAATAAAACTGTGATGTCATGATCTAATATTAATGTCTTCAAGTTATGTGCAACTGTATAAATTATTGCAGTATGTACACAATGTAGACAACATAGTTTCTCGAAGCTTTGAATAGGAGCTTTTTCGGGTGCGCTACTATATCCATAGTCCAAGTAACTATGATGAAGGGTATGGGAACCAATAACATCGACGATACTGCTACATACCTATGGTGATCCGATGTGGTTGTTCCAACCAAATGAAATCATTACTAAGGACCGATATCGATGCGGGTTTGTGCTAATACCAACAAATACTCAGTAAGAACTAAATTTCCAACACCTACTAACTTATACCCACACTAGGTAAATCTGCAATAAATACACGACAGTGTATCACGGAGTGAGAGAGAAAGTGTACTATGGCTACGATATACGCATATATATATATATGTATATAAGACAGACGCAATGCGTGTTTTATTATATCAACCGATTCAGAGTGACCTTCTGCATTTCTATTTTATTTGTTCGTCTCGCTGCATGAGAATTCTGACGACAAGTAAACTTGTGTGTGGGGAGAAGGTATAATTTTTCGTATAATGTAATGAGGATAGGTGAAGATATATATGTCTTGAGCAAGACGGTGCAGAGTTTTTAGAAATCTTACTTCTGCATGACGACGTTTTGGTAGGAGAATATTTCTTCCAATAATAAAAGCAATAGCTGAATAGCTGATTGTGTGGGATATTTTATAGAGGTTTTAATTTGTCTTAATTCGGTTCGATTGTGGCGTAATTCGTAATTTGTCTGTTAAGTTAGATTCGTTGTAAGCGCTTAAGAACCATATGCTTCGATAAGGAAGATCACAACATCTTTTAAAACAGGTGACGATATTATGGCAGTGCTGATCAAATATCAGACGCTTGTTAAACAAACAAGACTAGAACTAGTCAACTGGCCACGGTAGGCTTATAGCATAAAACGGTACTCTAACGTTAGCGACTATAGAAATTTTTTTATTTGTTAATATGTTTGTTTAAATATTTATTTTCTTATTTATCATATCGGCGGACTTCTTATATTACTTTTTTTTTTGAAAATTTTTTATTTTCCTTTCATTTCATCAATATTTGCTACTATTATTAGCATTAAGATGAAGGCAGAGATTGATACTTGTATAGTTTCGCAAGAATTTGGGTAAATAAATCATTTTAACCACATTACCTACTAATACAACAATTACAATAGTTTAGCTTCGTAAAGAAGATGAATAATAATAATGTATTCAAGTTAAATATATATATATATATATATATATATATATGTTAAATATATATATATATATATATATATATATATATTTATATTTGCATATATCCGTAAGCATTTACATGAGTAGTGTACGTACGAAAGTGTTTGTATGACAATCACTTTGTATATGTGAGTATGTGAATAAAATACATAATTGAACATTTGAGTATAAAATTTTATTTATATTACAAAGCGTATGTGTGTGTGTGTGTGTGTGTGCACTGCTTTGTATGAATAAACTTTCCTATGCTAAATCGGTGCGTTACCATATACATGTGTGTATATGTATATTCACATGTACAGCTATATGCATGCATACATACATACATACATTATTATATATAGATACAAGTGGTCGACTTGGTTGGTTGATGTGTGGTATTCATATTGAAAGTGACAGAACGATAGAGTGGTAAAAGTGCGGGGATAGATGATAAAAGCACACATCCATATCCGAATAATTTTAAACATTTTACTTTTATTTGTATTGATGTTGATTGTAAATGAAAATGGTCAATATGTTTATATTACACTTATGTATCGATGTATATTTTAATAACGTTGATGGCAATAATATTGATGAAGATGACGACGCTGACGATGACGATGACGATGACGATGGCGATGACGATGACGATGATAATGATGATAATGATCATTTCGATGATTATAATAACGATGCTATATACTGCTGATACCGAGATTGATGTTGATATATTCGTGTATAGTATAGTTGGTCGTATAGTTGCTTATGAGGCCGTCCTTTCGAAGTTTTGCATAAATGTTTACTTTTTCAGCTTACACAAAATCATTGAAATTCTTTCTCTTTCTACGCATTTTATATTCATCGATAATGTTATGTTTAACTATGTTAATATAAATGAATGATTGGTTATGCGCGTATATATGTATAAGTGCACATCTCTCTATGATGGTATTTACAAGCAATTCCATTATGGGTTGTTTTTTTTTTGGTTTTTTTTTTGAAAATAATAATGAAAATGGATGCAAAACAAAGGAATGTACAAACATATATTATTGGCGAATGAAAACCATTAAAAATGAAATAAGTCGGACTTGGAAAGATTTGCATTCCCCAAGATCTCTCATTCTACACATTAATATTGGGGCTATAATTCCGTGGCGGTGTCCTAACAAAGACCGTTGACCGCTGTTTGCCTCCTTTCTGAAATGCCGTACGTTCAGCAAAGATTGAAATTTGTGCCAGCATTTGCATAAAGTATGCATCAAAATCTCTTATATATGCGAAAATTGATTGCGTTTATTGTAGAGAAGCAAACGTTCGTTTCTTTTTTTTTTTTTCTAATAAAAGAATAAACTCATGTGAGCATAGAGTGCTGCCTGCAAAATAGTTTGCTAGAGATGGGTTGTGGACACTTGCATCATGTCTTGCACTGGTCGGCCAGTTACTACCGGTGCCAATCAGGACTTTACACTTTAATCCATCCCTGCTACTTGACGGCGGAGATCGCGGAGAACTTCAGTACTCTTTTAAGGACACCGCACCGAATCTTACGTAGGATATTTATTTCCCTTTCCTGTTTGAATAAAAAAAAGAAAAAAAAACAGTTCGTTTTATAGGTTCCGGCGCCACTGATACCAATCAAATCTACATTTTATTATATTTTGGGCATAACTGCAGCATCGATACTCTAAATGAACCAGGTAACAGGCTCCACAGAATTCGAGCAGAAACGATCGAAAGGGTTTTGCGTTAGTGGAGTTAGGCGAGCACTTCACAGTAACATGCCTATAGCTGGGTCGCAATTCCTTCAGATTGCCACCGGTTGCGATTGTAAAGAAACAAGTTGTGGTAGTAAAGCCTTAAGTCCCCTCAATAACGGCAAACACGACTTAGTCTAGTGGGTGTGCTCGAACTGTAGGTATCATGCCCTTACCGGCCGAACATTCGCATTCAGCATGACTAAACTAAACTGGCCCGTACTAAGATTTGAAGTCGCTACCACTAACTTGGTGGTCTCACCTACTTGGCTACTCGTCAACATGATATAGTTACTTCATCCAATTCTCTTAGGAGAGAATATGGTGAAATATCCACAAGCTAATGAGCAAAATTGAACATACTTCGGTAATTGAAATCGAGCTATTTTGGAAAATATCTCGCGCTACGGGTTAACTTGTCTATAGTAATATTTAGGTTTAAAGCTTTTTGAAAACGTTCGATGTCTAGGGACTTTACATGCTTATGTAGCACGAAAGTGGAAAACGTGTGAAAAAATACGGCGACAACGGGTCGACCTTATCAACTGCGAGCCCTTCTTACGGCCCTTTGTAACCAGCTTGTGAACATTTTTCCGCGACAAATATAACGAATTGAGTGTCATTGATATGGGAATTTTCGCCGATGCTTTTCATTGTCCAGTTATTAAAGAGCAGAACTGCTTGTTGCAGGGCAAAGCCAATGAACGATGCCGGATATCATATATTTCGATTTATATAAAAGGAATGTGATTGTTTTGTTTGTTGGTTTGAAGAAATTTGTTTTATAATTGGTTTACACAGGAAGAAAAACTAGAAGGTTATCTAACGAATCGAGATTTATATTAAAGGGTAAATACTTACCATCTGCACATATACACATACACATCCACGCAAACCTACTTGTACACATGATACTAAGCAATATTTCATTGAGCGCACACATCACGACGTCATATAATTTTAATTTTTTCTTTTGTTTTCGTTTTGGAAATCATACGCACACACTCTGCTGCTCTTCAACAGCTGACGCATTTTCAACTATTTTTACACGATTGCAAAACGTTTAAAGACGCATAACAAACACAACACGAGGCATTTATCACAGAAGTCTGTCAAATAAATAACGCGCGCGCAGAGCAAAGCAATATGCACATACACACGTACGTATGTGCGTTGTTTATATATGTATATATATAAATGTATATATATATTTTAACTGAAATATATGAATCAAAGGAACGAATCCTTATTTGTCTACATGCATATATGTGCCCTCAGAAATCCATACACACACATATATATACAGAAATGCAAATAAAAAACAAAACGTAAAAAATTTGCAAAAACATTTTCAGAAATAAAAATGCAATTTAACATTTAATCACGCACTTGGCTGAAATGTAATTAATAAAAAAGCAAAGTAAGAAGAAGAAGGACATGAGCAAATATACCGAACAAAAGTATGATTTGCCAGTGAGCGAGAGAGAGCAATAGAAGGAGAAAGTAGGGAAAAAGGAGCATGCGAGGCACTATAGTTAAACAGCCTCCAAATATGCTACAGTACAAATTTTAGATATTGCAAGGAAAGGTCATTGCAGCCAGAAGTTATCTTACGTCGAATGTGTTGTTTGTACGTGTTTGTCTATATTACTAAAGCACGCTTATGGCAAAATTAATTGCGAAATTCCTTTTTTGGCTGCTTAAGATGATCAAGAAATCTTAGCAATGTGTATTTGTTCGTGAAACCCCAATTTTTTTGATGCAGATAATTAATTGCATGATTTTCTTATAATTTTTTTTTTCTAAATTTTCTGTCTATTCATTTGTGGCTTTAATCAAGGAAGTAAGTAATTGCTGTTATGGTTAAAAGCATTTAAAAGGAGAACCTAAGAGAGCCAATTATATGGCAAGGCTCGCTTCGACGAAAACTAGGCTTTTTGGAAAAGGTGAAATCTCATTTCCTCAAGTGCTTTCAGTTCATTCAAAAAAACTTAACCGAAATGTCTGTGTTGCCTCGTCGTTGGTGTATAACAATGGGAAAGACCGTGGACAAGGGCCTTGTCAGCTGCTGCAAACATCACTATATGCGATATTCAACTCACTGACCTATTAGTCTCCAATAGTAGGACCGAGTATCGAGATGTCAGTTCGTTCTCTATGCAATGTTCCATTAGCGGTGAATTGAGCCTCAGAAAGCATGTTTACGTTCTTATTAAATTCCTCCTCGCTAAAATTGATAACGTAACCATTGATATTTGATGAGTGTTAGTTTCGATCGTTTACAGGCTGTCGCCCTGTGTATATCAAAGTTTAAAGAGATGGATGACATTGAGGGAAACGCATTTTGCTGTGTTTCTAACTGGATTAACTTGGAAAGAAATACAGCTGAAGCTGTGCAAATAATTAAGTTGACTTCGAATGCAAATGTTGTAAGCTACGGAGCAGTTATAAAGTGGCTCGCGCGAGAGAGAGAGAGAGAAATTTTAGTTGTGAAAACGAATGGTATTCCCATATATCCGATTGTTACTAGCGAAAGACACTAAGGAAATACTTTTCAGCTCAAGCTGGGAAGTTTCACCGCAGCCACTATATTCTTCGGACCTATCACCTTCCGGTAGATACTTATCCAGACCGATTCAGTCATTTGTAGCAGGTCAGCAGGCCACAGACTTTAAAGATCTGCGAAAAAGGGACCGATCGGTCTTTCGTCTCCAAATTGACAAGTATCTACCTGTAGACCATCCATAAGCTATTCAATGAGTGGCAAAATTATTCAAATATTAAACTTTGTACCATATATATTTTAAATACAGTCGAATTTTATCAAAACACCACCGATTTTATCGCAAAAATTGTTTATTAGGGGTGGAATCAATCCGTTAAGAGTTAAAAACATCCTTCGAATTGATTACCGTTTGCCAAAATTTTTACGTTAATTAAAAAGCAAATCTTTATATATCTTGATGCATGAAGAAATAAACTTACACCACTTTCGAAAATAGCCGCTCATATATTGATTACACTTTTTCTATCCATACTAGTTTAAGATTCTGAAGTGATTTCGTGTACTTAAATACAATACGAGTTAGAAATATTTATCTTTGTCTACGCAAAACAGAATCGCATGCGATTTTAAAATTCCCATAACGTGTCTTGGTCCAAGCTCTTTCTTTTTTATATTTTAGACACCATACCATAAGAAAAGTTGTGTATACTTTTTACCACTTGATGTATTTCTTAGTATCTTGATAGGGTAATTTTTATACTCATCACCGAGGGATGAGGGGTATATTCAATTTTTCAAAACGTTTGCAACGCCCAGAAGGAAACACCAGAGACCCCACAAATAGATGTGTTCTAAATCAATACCAAATTCTGAATCGATCCAAGCATGTCCGTCTGTCCGTCTGCGTAATGTCTATTGTAAACATTCTCCTGGCTGAGAAAGTAAAGCTATAGACTTCAAAATTAGAAAAAGCATTGAAAGTTCTTACATGCATCGAAGATGGAGCAAATTTGTCGAAGCCCACCCACAGCACCACGTAGACTGAGAACACCGTCGTCTTTCAAACAGAATGAAAAATTGGTTTGTTGCTCCATACTCATAAACTACAAAAGATAAGTTTATAAAAATTTGAACCCATATTCAATGGGCAACGCTGTAGCTCCCGTACAAATATGGAAAAAATTGATCACGCTTGCCCAATATTATAGTGTATCAAAATTTAATATTTTTTCAATACCTTTAAAAGGCGCATAACCAAGCTGGAAAATCGCCATAAAGTATATAAATTCTTGGCCAGTCTCAAATTTAGAATGCACCTAAACATGTCCGCCTGTTCGTCTGTGCATCTGCGTAACTGTATAGTATTCGTGGTAAACATGAAGATATCGTCTACATTTGGAAGTGACTTAAACTTTTCCAAGCACGCACCTACAACGCCCACATGTCTGACATGCCGGAAAGTAGAAAGAATCAGCCACGCCCACTCCATACTAAAGAGCATGAAAATGTAGTTCTTTTACTCTTTTGTCTCGTTTAGGATATCGGTGATGGGTGTAAAAGATCCAGTCAGGCCCGAATATAATTTTCTTAGTTGTTTAGATTATACTCGATATTTGTAGTCATGAACTGACCTGGCGAATCGAAAGAGAATAAACCCTTCATCTCAACGACGTTAGATTTGACTTGCTAATCGGCGGTTAGAGGATCAAAACTTGCGTAGCTGAATTTTGTGAGCCACTAATCACGGTCCAAGCTAAACCAGGCGGCCATTTCTTCTCTTTTTCTGTGTTTCAACTTTCATTTCCAAACGATACGTGCCGGGAGTTTGCATGGTAGTGAACGGTAGAGAGAAAGAACGTATTATGCCGTTCTTTAATTTTCCCTTTTTTTTAAATACTAATATCGTTAAAAGATATCCTTTTGAAAAAACTTTTACATTTCTCTCTCTTGCTATGCAGACAACACACATAATTTACAGGAATGCGCTTATGTTGCTTTTTATTCGCACTTGTAATAAGTATGACACTTTTTTTTTGCACTACTAACTATTACGGTATGTACACATGTTCATAAAAATTTCAGCTACTTTAGGTGCTACTTCAAAAGAAAACAAAAGAGGGGGTTAAAAAAAAAAAGCTTAAAATAATGCTCTAGAGTGTCAACGCGACATATGGATTAAGTGCTGTGAAATGCTTCCTGCATTATTCACATTTACATTCGCATATATATGCATATACATGCACACGTACATATATGTGAACATTCTTTTTGGTCTTTTTTTAGGATAAGGTATGCTCTGTAAAAAGAGGGAGAAAAATAAAAAAAAAAGAAAGCACTGAATATAGTAAAATTACATCATGCTTTAGATTGTCGAGCAGGATGTACTTTATTGAAAAATTAACACTAACAATAACAGCAGTAGTAGCAGCAGCAGTAACAACAATAACAACAACAACACGGTAATGTTAAGCATGCATTATGAATAACACGATCATATACGAACACATATATATAAGCTTGAGTGCTAGTCGTCACACTTTATTTATAATGAATTTAAGCAAATTTTAAATACTTTTCATTAAACATCCAAGATTGGGAACAAAAAATCTTTTGTTATGGATTAAGAAGTACGAGAAATACTTGAAAGAAGAGGAAACGAGGCAAAACGTTTCGAGAAAAGTAAAAGGAGAAAGAGCCAATAAAATCGCAGATTGCGAAACATGAGTCGTGGACGTGAAGGGAATTGCTTAAAACTCTTGAACAATTGCTTGGAATGCAAGTGCTTGCCGAAATCCTTGACGTGTGCGAATAATGTCTTGAAAATGGATGGAAAATATATCTATAGCTTAATCGATTACATTTCAGATTCATGCGACTGCTATAGAGGTCAAACATAAACCTGAACATTGAACAGACAACTGCATCGAAATATTTCCAGTTTTCATGAATCGGTCAACAATTCAAAGAACTAACAAAAAATCGACATATCTTTTAGAAAGTGGCAATCATCGGTGGCTTCAATGACTATGCTATGCATGTCTTTTGCTTCTTGAAAGGAGAAGGCATCGTTAAAATACAGCGTTGGCTTGAACATGTTTAGAGAATTCTTCTGCGTAGAAAACAACAATTTGTACTTGTGAAGATGTACTTGAAAGAAGAAAAAATTTTAAAAATTATTTTTGAGAAAGGTAAAGTGAATCTCCATCTCGGAGATATGAAATCGTCAAAAGAAATCCATAAACAATAACTTTAAACTCAAGCCCAACTCATAAGCTGACCTGTTTCAAATTTAGTAAAATTAATTATCTTGTCAACGATTTTCTTATTCTTTAACTATGTTTGCCGTAAAATATTCAAAATTACATTTGGTTGATAAGTGTAAAGGATTACTTTTCATAGGTATGGGTCGAGCCCGGAGATCGTCAAAATTTGGTATCATAAACTATACCCTGTACTACTTCTTGTGCAGGATATATTAAGTATGTGCGGACGTATGTAGCACACAGACGGGCTTACAATAGTCCCTCGTGTTATTATGCCGATTGATTCGAAGAAAGATTCTAAGCATGCCTGTGTGTCTGTCCATGTATATTTGTGTTCAACGTACAGGTCGCAATTTTTGAGACAATTTAGTGAAATGACTAAAGTACGAACGCTATTGAAAATAGCTCGGATCGATTCGCTTTTTCGCCCACATTCCATACGACGCCTTATTTTAAAAATTTCCATTTCGCCATATGGAGAAAAGCCATTTCCAAAATTTTTCGATCAAGCTCGCTGAGTAATAGTAGCATAGCATTCGAAATTGGTACGAAAAATTTGGTTCCACTGGGAGAATTTTGAACCCTTCTTATACGAAAACTGAATGTTCTTGTCAATACGAATGAACAACTGTGCTTTCGTGGACCACGTTTTCCGATAAAAGTCTAATTTCTGTACAAACGGTGTGGCCCAAAAATAGTATTATATATCGAGATTTCTTTGTTCAACGATTGTTGTTGACAAATTGCGAAAATCGCATATATTTTTTTTACGAAGATTGTTTCGAAATAATTGTGCTATATGGGGCAATGGTTAAAGATGAGCAAAATTGGTCCGTAACGATCGTTCTCAGGAAAAAACATCTCAGAGAGAAATTTCGTCAAAATTTCTGTAAGCTTAACACTAAAATATATTGGCAGACATCACATAAAGAGATAAACAAACCGACACACAGATAAGGTTAAATCGGTTTAGAAAAAAAATTGATTTTAAATACCTTGGACTAATTAAAGCTGTTTTTAACTTACCTATTCATCTTCCGGGAATTGTATACATATGCACAAGCTTAATATAATCCCTACCGCGAATGATGTAGTAAGGTAAAGCAACCAAAGAACCTTTGATGTCCGACAAAATTAATACGTATGTGGACAAAACCGTAATAAAATAAGAATTAAATAATTTTCAAAGCAAATCGCTAGCCATTTGTCAGATGTCAGCCGCGAGATCAATGCTTAGCATTGCGAAAATATGTAATTTATCTTCCCGGACAAAGTAAAACTCGAAATCACTAATTTATCAAACTATTTAAAAGTTTCTTCCATCTTTCAATATAATCCGATTTTCGAGGAGCAGCGCATTAATTTGACTCACGTGGTGAGACCAAATATATTTTGGGAGATCAATACTTTTTAGATACAGTAATGGCAACGGTAAAAATTGTTACTTACACAATATTTGATTATTGGGTATGAAAAGCTTTAAACGGAACGATAAATAACTTCTTTGGTGTAGATTTTACTGTAAGCAGGCCATCAAGTTACGAAAGCCCTATACGTGAGAGTTCTTTAAATGCCTACAATAATTTATAGGATTTAATTTTAGACAATTAAATTCTTTATTTTTATTTATTTATTTATTTATTGTTATTTATTCATTCATTTTTTCTGCTTTTTTTTTGTTTTGTTTTTTCACATTCGTCCCTTTGCTAGCAATTGTTGTTGCTGTTGTTATAACAAAATTTTAATTTGAATTTTATTAATGCGTACGACGCATAACAATAAAATAAAGTTTACATACATGCATACACACACATATATATATATGTACATATATATATATATATATATATATAACAACGCGTATCATAAAAAGGCAAATCGAGCCTGCGAAACACGATATGCCAGCGAAGACAAGTCTAACTTTTTGACTTTTCACAAGCAAACATAAGCACAAACACATACTGCGTACATATGCATGCTCGCACTCGCATATTTTGCCTTTGGAAGGAATCTAGCATTATGGTCTTAGGCTGTGCACGCTGTTATTTTAGTTTGTGGTGTTGTTGTGTTATGCTTTGTACCATGCGACTGGCGGTTGAGGGGTTGCGTGTACTTATTTAAAAAAAAAAGAAAATTATTATTTTTTATTAGATAAAGTAGCACAACAACACGTAAGAGACAATTTGATACAATGACACCCGACAGCAATAGCAACAAAAACAATAACAAGAAGAATTTGAAAAAAAATGGTAATTTTATTTTTATTTATGTTACTTAATTTGTAAAGCGTAAAGAAAACAATAATAGCAAGAATGAAAACAACAACAATAATAATGTTAGCAACAACAACAGCAACGACAATGATGATAAAGACAATGCGTTCGGAATCGGTTAGGGAAACGTTTAAATCGTTTTGTTATTACTTTTCCGTGCTGTGTGTTATTACAATTTGTGAAGTGTGCGCGTGTTTTGTTAATATGTATGTGTCTATGAATGTGAGCAATTTAATCAGACAACATGAGTACACACACTCACACATACGTATATAGTTTATTTACTTATTTTTTATTTTTCGTCTTTTAAGCGATCATCGTCAACCACCATAAGCAGAGCAGCAGACCAAAATTATGCTCCATTCAACAACAAAACAATGTCCTTTACCGTATGCATAGGCAAGTGTGTATGGGTGCTTGCGTAAACGGCTATGTATGTGTACATTTTTCACTATAGTGCAATTAGTTGTACGTATACGTGTGTTTGCATATGTCCTAATCTTGCATCCTATACCGATGTACGTAATGTTTCACATCCTTAAGTGACTTGATGATGACATTGCCTTCGCTAGCCAAGCAAACACACACACACACATCGACAGACTTTTCATATATATATGTGTTGTAGTGTTGTAGTGTAAGGTTTAAGGTTAATATGGGCCCCAGTGTATATGTTCCATGCTGCCGTGTTTTCTTCCCCCCGAAAGCTTATTACGCTTTACAAAAACAATAATAAACAAACGTAAATAAGCACAGGTTGGATAATACTTTTCTATCCTTTCTGATGAATCCAAAGTAATGCTCATTTTTAAGCACTAGTTATCCCTGCCGTTGTTATATTACTGATCTGATGTTTATTTTTCTATTTAATATTTCCTTTTTCTCTCTCGCCGCTGTTGTCGTACAATTGCAATTATTGTGCAGCGTTGGAAAAGTTAAATTGCTGCGAGTGTTTTATCACTCAACGTGGCAATATCCATTGAGTGAACGTAAAAGGACAAACATACGACACAAATACATGCAGTACATAAATACGAAGATACACGTGTACTACTGAGGAACACATGCATTGAGTATTGGGTGTACGTGTATACACATGGTGTACTCGTTTACCGTATACATGGCATTCACATGTAATGTATTTGTTTTATTTTTTTTTTTTTTTGTCTTTTTCCCTTTCTTAATATTTTTTCTTCCCACTATTGTTGTTGTTTGTGCGGGTTATCGCTGTAAAAACATTTTTGGCATTTGGTTTTTTCTTTTCCCTCCTCTTTTTGTTTTTATTTATTTGTTGTTGTTGTTGAGATTTACTTTATTTATATCATAACCCAGTTACATGAGCGCCGCTTCAACTTTACCTTTAGCATTGCTGTGTTGCCGCCGCTGTTGTTATTATTATATTTTATGATTTTATGATTTTCGCTACATTTGCAAACGATTGCAGCAACAGTACAGTAGAGAGTTGGTTACTACTTAGGTCCATTAAAATCCTTTATGCATTTTTTTTCTTGCAACTTTTGAGTTTTATTACGCAAGAAGAAGTCTTTAATGTCGATGCTGCAAAAAAGTGGTTGGAACAGTTTAAACAATTTGTAAAAGTCTCCTCAATTGCCGTGCAAGGAAGTTAAGGAAATCATTGCAAATCAAGTCTATTTCTATTGACTTCTGAGACGCTTTTCATCATTTAAAACAAAAAACAGACCCCATTATCTGCAATAAATTTGTTTCCTCGAAATTTCGAACCTTTCTTCAATCGTTACGAATGGGGTCTCTCTGCCAAATAAATACCTACTGGTATCCATTACATTGCATGGCTCGAAAGAATAAGTTCATTGTTGCAATTTTTTTAACGTTTATCAACCATAAGTGTTTTTTATACTTAATTATATGTGTTCGAATATTTTATTGAAATAATTTCCGAAATAACCGATTTTTGCAGCTCTTGCAGTCATTTCTTCCCCCAGATTTGCGGAAATTCTTTGCTATTATTCTAACGCTTTCTATCTACGGATGAGCAACATTAATCTCACTTTTCTCCCGTTTTCTCTCAAAATCTTTACAGTTGCTAAAAAATTGAATCCAATCTTTTTTTTCTTTCAAGGCCCACCGTTTGCGATGAAACCAAAATGAAAATGCTTCAAATTGCATGATGTCAGCAAGTTATTGGGAAGAGACCTGGGACGTATGCACTGGTTTGTTTCTGTTTCTGTTTCAAACAAACTCTACAGCAAGACAATGTTAAAAAAAAACAATGTTCTAAATGATTTATCATTGCAGCGGCTCGTATTTTAAATTTCCATTTTTCAAACGAAATTTTCAAAGTTTTGCTCCTTTTTGTTTTTTGTTGCAATTGGAAACAAATTAAATTCATTTGTTTGCTTTGACAAGCTTTCGTCGAAATCGCTTAAACTTAGGATTGTGTACAAGCATACAAGCAATACATATCTAAACATTTATGGTGATAACGATTTTGACAGTTTACTTTTTTATACATCCCGTGTACGCCTTTATGTGTATCCTTGCAAAGTATCCTTCTACGTATACGTAGCACGAGTGAAAACTACTCTACTAACTATAAACTGATGTCGAAATTAGTTTACAAAGTAGACTCGATTGAGAAGATTTACAAATTCGACTTTAAATACATATGAGTTGTGCATGTATTCGCATGTCTGTGTGTGCATGCTTCGTTAGTATCTAAATTATGTTTATTGCGAATGTTGGCTTCAATTCCAATAAAAAGTTTGCCTAATAAAACCGAAAAAGAAACAAAAATAGCAAAAGAGTGCTTCGATAACTTGGATTTAAGCTCGTAATGAAGAGTGATGTGTTGTTGAGTTAACGGATTTAGAGCAACCATTTTTATTCAAATTTTCAGATTATTTTTTATTTTTATACTCATCGCTCCAAAAACAGAGTAGACCTCTCCCGTCATCACCATAAATATAATGCGGCCAAACATTACGCACTCACCATCATGGTAAGAGATAAAATAATCCTTTTCTACTAAAAAATTTACTATTGCAAGGAAAAATCATTTATAAATGGGTTAGAAAACTCCAAGTCGACTGACGGATGAACCTCGAAAATGGACTTAATAATTAGCCAAAGGAATAGAAAAAATCATTCTCAAAAACTAGGCTCGAAATAGTTTTGCCTGCAAATTCTAAACTTGTTGTTGATGCTTAAATATAATAAAAGTCCAGTTACTGCATGCGAAAGACCAACGGATTTTGATAAGTTCATTGGGAGACGGTAACTAAAATTCGCTTCAAGTTCAACATGATTTTCTTTCTACTTCCCTTCAAATTGCAGTGATGGTCTCTTGTATGCGAACGGATAGATGTACAGCTTGCATTTGCATGCACGCTTGTGTGCGTGTACGCTATTCAACCGAAATTTGTTGCAAAATTTTTGTTTACAAAATTCCCTGTTTGGCAAACATTTATTTCCGTTCGCCTACTTGCATAATATTGTGTCTGTACAGAATTCTGCAGTGAAAAAATCATTTTAAAAAAGCTTCGATCGCATATTTGACACATATATACGTGGGCGTGTTATAGGTTAGGTGAAAGTTGACATTTTTTATCAGCGTACAAATAGAATAACAGCCTGCTCTGAATTAATTTGGCCAGTATATGTAGAGTGTTTGGGAAAAAATAGCATCGCATAAGACTATGTATCGACTTTGATCTCTAAGATGTTTATTGGATCGGTTGGCCTAATGGCCAACGATGGTTCTAATGACGTCGAACATATCAAACTTAATTAATTGAGAGCGCTATATAACGTCCACATTGATTAAACAATTGATTTGTAAGCCCGCAGTGAATATCTACAAAAACTTATGCATAGACGTAATAGTGAATAAGCAAATATTTTTCAGAAAAGTTCACAAATACTCTTACAAAACAGTTAACATTTCGATTTTATACACATTAACGATGTCACTAGCAGCCGAAGTTGCAGCCAGTAGCGGTAAATAATAGTGGGTAGCGGTGGGTATACAGACATCGTTAAAATGAGTAACGGGAACGGTGCATGCGAAAACTTTACCTAATCGGTGTTAGCAAAAGTAATTAATACGGAAAATTTGCAAGCAATTCGTTATCGTCTGCAGATCGCTTTGCTTATAAAAATCGCTTTTATATATAAGTTTCTTTTTCAAAATTCGTTTCCTCTTTTTTTTCTATGAATACATGAATGCTTTATATACCGGACAAAATTCCTCTTAAAACAGAAGAATTTTCCCCAGAATTGTTAAAGATACTGTGAACGTAAGGAGGAAGCGGTGAAGAGTACTTTATGATGGACCATACCCCACTATAGTGTTTTTATTTGTTTAATATTAAGTTTGCTGGTCTGTCTATCTGTATGTGCGTCTTGTTTTCTTGTGTCCAACTCATAGGTCGAAATTTTTATGATATTTTGATACCGACACGATTTACCTTTAGAACGAATGCTACTGAAAATGCTTGGGATTGGATCTGTTTTTCGACCACTATCCATTTAACGCCTCATTTTGAAAAGTTGTTACATGAAGACCTGTAGGGTAGTATAGGATATTCTATAGTGGTCCATGGCCCAACTTTCTCTTATATTATTATCTGACTATCTTTCCTACCATCTAATCGGAATTAGCGAAAAAAAAAAACGCTTTATTAGAGTGTTACAAGGGCGTCACCACTTAAAGGAATCAAATATCTTACAGAATGTCTGTTCAATAATAATTTCTTTAGCTTTTATTTTTTCGTCCATCTACTTGCTTATCTCTCATCTTCGCAGTTATTGCTGAGAATATGTCCTGTTAAAGTCGACATAAAATATGGCCTTTAAATAGACTTAAGCAATACGAAAATTTTTTAAACTTTTATATGATACCCTGCTGCCAAAAACAGTAGCAGCAATGGTAACAAATACCAAAAACTTTATCCTTTAAACCGGCAGCAACATCATCAGCAACGTATTTCGTTCGGCCGTTAAATAAGCGACCGTCAGAGACAAGAACCATAAGCAAAAAGCCGGAGAAAGAAAAACGAAACTAGAGTTTAACAAAACGCATCACGCAAAGCGTGAAACAAAATATAAAGTTACAGTGTGGAAAAAAAAGAGACGAGAAAAAAGAGAAAACGCAAAAAAACCAAAAAAAAAAACAAAGGCAGGTTAGAGAAGTGGGGCAGCAACAGCCATGGCATGCCGTAAATGGGTAAGGAAAAGGATTTTCGTGCAATTTTACAATTACAATTTTCATGCCATTAACGAACTAATTGCACTTAAAAAGTTGAAATATTGCAGAAAATAACACAACACAGTGCCTTACGTCCCATCCCGATGAACTGTCTTATTCGCCAGCGCGCCGTCGGTGTCCTTGTTGTCTGGTTGGCCGTTGTGTCCTCTCCAACAGCATTTTAAATGTATAAAAATTGCTTAAGTTCAGTGTACAAGAGAGAGATTTTCTCTTCTGTTGTTTTGCCGGGATGGTAGAAAAGTTCAAAAATTTTTTTTTAGTTTTTTGACAAAAAAACTTTTACTTCAGCTGTTTGGTTACGCGGTATAATAAACTTATTACTATTGCCGTTGTTGTTGTTGTTGTTGTGTTGTTTTTGTTGTTGTTTGAGAGTATTACTTCAAAATTGCATTAAAATGCGTTTCAGCCCAATACACAATACAAATTAAGTTAACTGTGCGTTGTTGGCTTTTCTGCCAAAACTGCACTAACTGCAAGAAATTACACAAGTGCACAGTGGACAATGAAGAAGGTGGAAAAGGAGCAACTATATGAATGTGCACACAAAAAACGAATATTCAAAGGAACTTTAATTTCATTTATGAATAACGTGACTAGGTTTTCGTAAGACCAAAGCGTTGAAATTGCGATCAGCGGACTTTCAAAATATTATCGCAAAGATATTACGAGCTCGAAAACGCAGAATAAACTAAAAGGCAACCATCGAATAACGATCACTGTCCGCACTTTTAATGTATGCTTAAAATTTAGATCATCAAGCCCACAGTGAATTCCTTGGACGTTTAACTTCCTACTATCAGTATGTTGCATGACTGGTACTTTTTTTAATTTTTTATTTAAAATTTAATCCAAAATATAATGTCCTTTGTTAGTGGCAATTGTCTGCCAGAGTTCTGGCAGCTTAACTACCCCCTGGAAGAGAAGTCCTCTGTTGTGGAGGCAAAGTATTCTTCCACTGCTATTTGACCACCCTCAGAATTCCAATCTTCAAGCCCACTTCTGTGGAAGTTAACATTCGATTTGTCCTGATCATACTGCGTAACACTTCGTCATTGACTTCTGATGGGCTTCCTCATCTGGGTTCATATTTCTAAGGAAACACACAAGTTTTTTTTGCCTCCATCGCGTTATTCCCTTCTTCGAGCTCATACAATATACAATGTCTTGAGAGCAGGTTTTCCTCACTCATGTTGACAGTTTTACAAGTCTGGAAAAGCTGACCAAAATACGAAAAAATATGTGTGTAAATCATCAATCCTATACCAGTCCAACTGTTTATGCCGGTTCCAGCCGGATCAGAATTCTTGCTAAGGATCGACAACACATAAAAGTGCAAGTGTTCAAAAATGACACAACTTTCCCTAATACCCAGCGCATGCATCGGGATCTTCTGCTCCATAATCGACGAAAGTTGAATAATTCATTTTGATTTATTGCGATTTCTATGTATGTTTTGTTTTTGTTTTTTTTGCTTTCGAACTCTTAATAATGCGTTTTAAACGTCCACTATAGTACTACAAGATCTTATGAATGCAGCTGAATATCTGTCGAAGGAAGGTAGTTTTGTCTTATAGTCTTACGCGATAATCTGCATAACATTTATGGGGGATGCCGAAACGTCTCGCTAACGGCGTATGGTATCGAACTAAAAATTTATGGCTAGCACCGCCAGCTAATAGACTAACAGTGTCATACCATATGTCGAGACAGTAAGCTGTCATCCCGAACTTGACTGACAAGCAGAAAACATGACATTGCTTGTGGAACTAATAAATGTAAGGAGTACATAGAGCTGAACTTCGTCTTAAATAGCCTGACAATGATTATTTTATTTCTCTGGGCTAATATTTATTTGTTTATTCATTTTTATACCCACCACCGAACGATGAGAAGTATATTTTGGTTGTCAAAGCGTTTTCAACAAGCAGAATAAAGTTTTGCACACCCCATAAGATATATAAGTTCTTAACCAGCATAAAACTCGAAACCGATTTGAATATATCCGTCCTTCTGTCTGCCCATGTAATGTTTGTTGTAAACGTTCTCCTGGTCGCAAAAATGCAACAATTGGCTTTTAATTTGGCGTGAAGATTAGAAAAGTCTTGCACCCAAGTTGACATTGAAATTGAGCCAAATCAATTAAAGGACACAACCACAGTGCAATATAACCAGAGACCACCTTTGTGTTGAAAAAAAAATGTGTTTTTTTGCTCGTTACTTATAAACCACAACAGATACAAGAATAAAAATGTGCATTTATATTCCACGCGTGGTTTTGCAGCACATGCCGGCCACGCCTACTCAATATTATAGAAAACTTAACTCTCACTCCTTTATCAAAACGTGTGCAGCACCCAGAACGAGGCTTCAGAGGTTGTACAAAGTCTACATATTATTGCTCGGTGTTAGGCGGTAATTTGTATAAAAGGTTCGGTCGCAGCCGAATGTAATATCGTGTTTATTTATATTATAAAATAAAGTTTGTAAAATTTCAACTTAAATTCTACATTTAATTAAATGAATAAAAGTTGTTTGTGGAACCGAATAAAAGAAAAAGAGGCATGTTCACGTGCAATGAGCATCCACGTAATAATATATCGCTAAGTCGCCGCAAACGTACCTTAACTTAGCAACCCCTTATTTAACACAATCTTGTCTTTGACTTCGCTGTACGAATCTTAATTAAATAGTTAACTGTATTGCTCAAGTATGACATCGACATTGCCCAAGCTTATGACATGGATTCAGGTCGATAGGCCCCATTAGATCATATACGTCATTCAAATTTTTACCTAGAATCCTAAGAAGGTTGAGGAATCAATAGTTGGATCTACACAGCTTAAGTTTCATAACACGATTACTTCTTCATGGACAAATAGGAACATTGAAATTAATTTGATCAAGTATCAAAGGCAACTTAGATTGAACCTCTCGATTAGCCAAAAACGCTTGAAAACTATAATAATAAACATTTTCGTTTTAGTCTTTTCGCCTACAAGCGCCCGTAAACAGAATCACTTTGCTATCGAGAAGTTGTAAGGCACTTCGACATAAACCTTTCCTTCTCATTTCAATTTATACCGTAAATAAAACGTTTTCAATCCAGTTCATGCTCTAGGCAGCCACCGAGTGCATCCAGAAGCAAAGAAAGTACCCGCATAATGGTAAACCACAAAGGAATTTCGAGGAACACTGAAATAAGCGCTTTCCTACGATATTCAAGAAATAAACAATAAATATATAAATAATGAAACGTTTAAGGCACAATCAGTCCTGAGGAATATTATCCGCATAAGTAGCCGAGCGAGTAAGAATCACGACTACTAAGTCATTGATAGCGAATTCAAATCTCAATGCCGTAGAGTGTGCTTCGGTCGTAGTTATGCTGAGTGTTTAGTCGGTAAAAGCATAACAGTTACTGATTGTGCATAGCGAGGGCGGCTCCGAGTGTTACCATTGTTTAATATTTTTACAAATAATGTTTTTTCTTCTGCGACTTAAGCATAAGTTTAATAATATAACATTTTCAATAATATTATTTGGTTATTTTTGCTTCCATACCTAGAGGTTGTTCAAAACACTTGGTTCAGACTGTTGCAGTTACTCGTCCCATTAATTTAGCCAAACAGACAAGATTGTTGTTTCGGTTGGGTTAAGTCAAATAGGAGGAAGATTTACTTGCAGGTGCTGAAATCTTAAAATAAAACATCAGCGTAAGCCTTACGCTCTCTGTATGCCTGTAGGAATGGGCTTGAAGTCGAAACAATGGCTTTGGAAAAAGAATGGCCTAAGAAAAAAATAAAGAATGTACCGATCGAGAAAAATTGTGACTCTTCCGAATGAGAAACAAACGCGAAATTATTATAGATTTGACTTCTCTTAAGAGTCGCTCCATAAGTTTAAAATAACAAATGCACAATAAAACAAAGAGTACGTTTGCGAAGTGGAAGGAAACGTTTATGGCCACTGAACGAGAGAGTTTATTAGTATTTGTATTCGTATCTCTAGATTTTAACAGAAAATCTTTCTTAAACAATGCGTGCAGTGATGCGCTTATACTCAGCTCTTCATTTAGCTTATTAATTTCGCACCAGCTTTAACTCAGCTTAATACTTTCGCATCTCTATTTAGAGCCAATTCCCGTTAACCGTGGACCATCAACACTATGGTACGCTAATCTGGTTTAATACGAAATGAAGCGGTCGTTATTTATTATTGCATATGTTCCGCGCAACACTAATTTACTTCACTTGAACGAGGAGTACGTTTCGAACGTTTTCGAGCCGATATAATTCCCCGAATTAGTTTGCTGTCGATTGCCACATATACGCAATGCACACTTAGATGAGTCTTGTTGTAATGCACGCAAAGCTGCTGCAAATATTTCTAGATAATGTAATGAATTTGTGTCCATTTACTAGCCGGCCGTATACGGCGTTTGACAAACATAACTAATAAGATTAAGCTAAAGTACCGGCCTGCCTGAAGTCGTTATGCAAACGTTGGCTATATATGGCATTAAATTGAGCAGAGCAGCTACGTAAACTTGAATAGTTGCTTAAGAATCGCTTTTCCATAGTAAAAGATGGTAAGAGCAAACGGAATCGTATTTGACGAATAATTGGATAACTTTTTTAATGCACTGAGTGAGTGAGTGAGAGTGCTTGTGTTAATGTTAATTTCTTTATGTGTGTATTTATTTAGGTGTGTATTGGCCTTTGTAATTCCTGGGACTAAATGAGTGAAAAACATTTTTTTTTTCAAAATCCGGCTTTAATTGCCGGGACTTCTTTCGGAGCCAGAGCCCGAGCCAGACAATCAGTCCAATGCGTCTGTAACATTTTGCTGTTTTTTTCATAGAACGATTAGTGAAAACACACTTTAAAAATCTCATTATTCTCTCATTATTTCACTTAAACCTTTTTCCCCAGGAGCTTCCTTTGGTATTTTGCAAGCAAATAATAGTTGATAGGTGCTAGATCTGACAAATACCATGCCTTTCCATATTGCGCTCTTAGCTTCCAATTAATGAGAATAACTCTTATTTTTTTTTTTATGCTTTCCATTTAACCCCCTCTTTCGGACATCCATTCCGTTCAACACCGTTGACGTCCACAGGACTAAGTTTGATATCAGCAGATCACTGACAAATTGTGGTTGTCGACAGAAAAAATTCACCATAATACGAAAACCAATCTTTACTCGAGATAGGATACTCGAATGTATCCCCAGTTTTGGAAGTAACTGAAAAAGCGTCTCCCGTAAGCATGTGATGGAAATGACATGCAATTTTAACAACAGATGTCGTTTGATGATTGACACTTTCTAAAAATGATTTGGATTGGTTTTTTTATTGGAGGCAATGTGAATGCGTCAGTCCCGGGAATTATTGGCGCATGTATTATTGTATACGTGTATACATTATAGAATAGAGGGCGCTTAAATCAAAACCAAATGCTTGGCAGATTGTGTTGAAAAAATCCTTAATATCGTTTTCAAGCCAAGAAAGCTCAGTCAACCCCATTGACGATCGCGGATAGGGGTCGAATTAACGGAATTTACAAAAAAAAATATTGCCGATTGGCACTGGGAGCCTATGAAGTCGAAGATGTGGTAGGACTTGCTAATTTTGTTTTGACAAAAGTCATCGCAATGACAGCTTACTTAATGTTGACACTGCCACTATGGCGCAAAATTCAAAATAGAACTCGTGTTTTGTTTCTGTGTCATCTCGCTTGATATTTAAGATCTTACTATCCAAAGCAGATAGTAGCAACGGACTGGACTTTTAAGCCAGAATGAACTGTAAAAACTAACTAAGTTTAGTGATTACAGTGGGAGAAAGATGTTTAGAAAGTGGTCCAACAAAAAACTAGAATCATTTCTATTTAAATGTATTTAAATGTATCGAGTAAATTATTTCAATTGAAACAAAGAACGAAAGCATAAAAAGTTGTGTGTTTGCTCCAGCCAGAAACGAAGTAATAAATTTCGACAACAATAACAGCAATCGCTTCGCAGTAACGAAATCTCTTTCAGAGTCCGTAAAAAATATAAAATGAAGCCAAGTATAACGTATCAACCTTTAAGCGCATCTGTTTACATTATCACAGTATTTCAGAGAGAGTTGGAAAATAACGCAGCCAATGCATGGCAAATGCATTTAAAATGTAAGGTACAGGTAACATTCGCTTATTAAAGAAAATTATTGACTAAGGTAACCAACCGATAGCACACACTAAAAGTAAAGCCGCAAACATTATTTTCACCCTCTTTAAACGCAACAATTCAAATCCAACAACGGATTTATTCCTCTATTATTATCATTATAATAAACTAACAGATTTTTGAAAATTTACGCATATTTCATGCTTGAATTTGATGAGAAAGGCGGGGAAATTCGACTATTATTTCGCGTTGACTGCACATGGACCATGCTCGTAAAGTAAGAAGTGAGCAGAAACGGAGAGTAGGGTGTGGGCGCAGATTCGGAGATACGTACACTATCGTTAAGTGTTATGCTTCTACCGATCATGCATTAACTATAGCTGCGGCCATACGACAATCGTCATTAAAATATGATCCCTACCGTATTGGGTATTGAACCCTGGATATTTTGGCTTGATAGCCAGAAACGAGAAGTTTTCTTGTGAATAATATAATGCGTCTTTTATCGGCCACTTTTATTCAAATAAAGTTAACGTAAAGGTAAGTCTTCTCGGTAACTACTTAAGATCTATGTCATTCGACGTGAAAAAAAAGGCAAAAAAAATGTTCTACCTATTAATTGCAGATTTTTTTTAAAGTGAACCCACGCTTAATGAGGTTAAACCGTCTTTCTTGGCACAGCATTTAATTAACGTTTTTAGGGTGAACTCGAAAATAGTTTTGTATGCCAAAATTTGTCTTCGCCAGTCTGTGATAGACTTAATTTATTTATTATTTAATTGGGGGTTCGTATACACGCATACAAGCGCACACGTGCACACATACACGTATACGTGAAGTCATACAGAAATACAATCTCGCTGTGTATTCACTGTTGTACTTTAAATTAAACGTAACGTTCACACCCATAAGGAAGAGAGGAGATAAGAACAATACTCTAAGAAGATATTTTCGAGACCGTGCAGGACGAGCAAAACTTAAAATTAAAAAAATTTAACTATGAAAGTATATTGTATTCGTATTCAGGGACTAATTTTGTTTACCCTTTCATCTCAAGCGAATAAATACCGTACGCAATTTTTTTTTATTATCGGTGCGTCAGTTGCGCTCATCTCTTTAATGGTTTTCACAAATGTCTTTGCCCTATCGCACATAGATCGACATTTGCTAAAGATTATTAATTTTAAATTACAGTTTTACACTGATAAGTTTATTTGAAGAAGACGTTGAAAATATTTCCTTAGTGAGGGGAAAAAATTGGTATACAACTTGAATCGCTAAACCAGATTTTTCAATATCCCAGCAAAAGTTTTATTTAAAATCGAGCAACGTTTTCAAGAAAACTACGATCCTGCTATCGTATATTCCATAATGTAATGCCTGTGAGAACGTTGATGCAGGTGTCTGCCAACGAAGCACTGACATCAATGTTACATATACTTGAAATGGCTCACCCAATGCCGCCTTAATGCCGCGCACCACTGTTCTAGTTTCCAAGGGTAGCTTAACTCTGCACTTCCTGTTTGTCAAAGTGAAATTTATCTAAAAACTTAGTCTGTCTCTGGGTGAAGCAAATTGTTTCTACTGAGCAGACTGGTAGAGAGGATCAAAACGATGCATATGTATCGTTCACGCGATTTCCATATTTCGAGTTTGAATACCTTGCAAATATTTGATAAATTTGATGTACCCTTTGGGAAGGGCTTAAATATCGTTCGGTATACGTGAGAGTTACCGTGGATACACCATAAATACATTTACATAGCGACATCCAACTTGGAAAAGCTCCTGATATACAGACTGAATACACAAAACTAATCTGAGTTTCCTGCTACCAATCATATCCCGGTTTCTACTGTAGTGAAAACACAATTGAAGGTTCGTTTATTGTTTAATTCTCTCTTTATTGAACTTATAAACTTTACGTTTGCTTTACTTCTTCTTCTCTGACTCACCTGAAGTGTGGTCAGTAGCTTATATAATAAATTATTATATGCTAACTTAAGCAATTGATATAATTAAAGTAGGTTATTACAATAATGATAGCTTAAGCAATTAATACGGTTAAACTATGTTATTACTAGAATTACAACTATGTGGGTTACAACTAAATTAGGCTATCTTAACTAGGTTAGGTCTCATATTATGTTAAATTGTAAACCTAGCATAAATTGTGAATCACGGTAGAGCGCGACAGATCGATAATGCTACACTACGTAAAAATAGCAGAGCTTTTTCAAATAGAACGGTCAAGAAAAGAAGCACCTGAGGCACCTGAGCGTGACCATGAATATGCAACTTACTGTGAGGGCATGTTTCTACGAGGGTAAGTAAACAAATTTTCATATTTTTTAAATGCTTTCGCTCTAATAATAAGTTGTAAAGGTTGTGTTCCCTACTTTGCATTCAATTGTGTGATATTAATATGGGGTTATATTCTACGTCTCCTCACGTCTCACATCAAGCAGACAATACAGCTCAACACTTAATTTCATTTTTCAACATCGGCTAAAATACAATTATACCAACAGCGCTAGCAGCAGTTGAAAATAAAAAACAAAAAAATCATTACAGAAAAACGTCGGCAATGTATTCGTTCGTATTAGGACGAATATCGGATACCCGCGTTATCTAGGTTTTTACCAATCGTTACACCAAAGTCACCAGTAAGCCGATGAGAATCGATCAAATTTACCTATCACTTAAAAGATTTTGCAAGATTTTAATGCAAATTTCTTCATATTTCCGTTTTGTTTTTCTTCATCCGAAAACATTTCCTTTGCTCGCGATCTTTTTTTTACCTTCTGTTATACTTAGTTAGGGTAAATGATAATTTGTCGCATATGTGCCAAGATTTTCATCAAAAAAGCTTCATTGTTGCTATGTTCTAGAATTCGTAGCACCGATTGAAGGAGCGGATTTGGAAAATCGCTTTACGGATAAATGTAAATGTACAAAATAGACGAGACGCGTAAAAGATTCCTTCAAAAGGTTACAAACGAGTTTCGAAATTTATGAAACATTTTTTCTTATCCAATATGGGTTGTGCAGGATGGAAAAAATAAGACAAGAAAAATGTAGAAAATTAATTTACATTGACCGTTTTTTTCCTGTTTCTGTCGTTTCTCGTTTTTCTTGTTGTTGGTGTTGTTGCTGTTGTTCGAGCGCCCTTCCCATTTTGAGATTTGTTCATTCGTCTAAGCATATTTATGCTGATGATTACAAATTTCTTGTTTTTGTATTTTTGCATTTTTCCAGATGCCTAGGAAACGCACATTAAGTCTTATTAGTTGAAGATTTCCCTTCGCGTGCACTATGACATAGCATCCTTCAGCGTTTCTTTGTTTTTCTTGCTGACCTTACTATCGTCATACTTTAACGCTTTCTTGTTGGTTGATTTTGTTCTATTTTTATTATTATGATATTTATATTTATGACAGCAATTTAAAAAATAATTTTTTGTCAACTTTTTTGTTTTCTTTTCATTGCTGTTACCGTACTGCGCGCTTAATTTATATCCACTCGTTTCTGTTTAGTTAGAATTGCAAATTGTCTTCCTTTACTGTTTATTGTATTTGTAAACGGCTGTATCAAAAGAAAATTATTATACACTTACCGCTTACGGTTGCAGAAATAAATGAGATTTATAACGTTATTCAAAGTACGATTATCAGGCATTAAGAAGACGACGAGGAAAATGTTCTTCTTTACATTCTTTTTCTATCATTTTTACGGCAACACTTTGCGATTATGTGAAAACTTACCTAAAAGTAGATAAAAAAGACAAATATTCAGAAATTGTTTGATTGATAAAAAAAAAATTATATTTAGATAAATAAATATATATTTTTTTATATGTCTTCTTCTTCTTAAATGTTTAGTGAGTCAAAAAGAGATGATTCGCTGCCCGGTTTTGAAAAGCAAGGGCCAGTGGAGGTCCCAAGTTCTTTTTCTAGCACTTAGTAAAGTTGATGGTTAGTTTTGCTATATTTTTCAATTTTTTTCTTTTCCCGATATCTAATTATATATACCATATATGTTCATTCAAATCAATTTCCTATCAATTCTTCCGCGTTAAAGAACTGACACGTCATTTTTACTACTTTTACTTACGGCTCTTCGTTATATATTCTTCTCTGTTTCTTTCTTATATATTCTAACTTAGTTTGTAGAAAAGTATAAGAAATCATACGTGCGGAGTTTTTCAATAAGACCGATATGATAAAAAAAGGGGTTGAACTCAGCACACCCACTTTTCGAGTACTTTGATCTGAAAATTGCACCTAAAAACATCAATAAGGCGTTGGATAATCGATTCGACTTCAAACAATCGCAGCAGAAGAACCCCAAAGTTATTAAAACTACCATTCCTTGGAGGGCTCTCGCTAACAGAACCCTTTGAAATTACCGCATCACGAGAGTCGATTGTTTGACGTGCCGACATGTAGTGGCATGTAGTTCTGTCTTATTCAAGCCATTTATTTGTTCGATCAATATTCTCGAGATCGAGCCGTAAGCAATTTGGAAACATTGATTTACGGAGATCTCCGTTAACGGCGACGGCATCTGGGTTCTATATTTTTCAAAGAAATAAGGACCAATGATGCTACGAGCCCGAAAACAGGAGTGTAAAAGGATTTCGTGGTTAGTTTACCGATCGACACTGAACAATTGAGGTGAAAACAAGTCTTATTTGAGAAGAAGATTTCTTTACCAAACTCGTTAGAATATCGAGATAATTTTCATACGTTGTGGACATGCACATCTTTCCATTCTGTCTGAGCGGCCAACTAGGCTAAGGATTACGACTAACAATTCAATGGTCTTGGGTTAAAATGTCGAGTGCAGTAGAATTTTTAAAAAAAGCCGATAGCCTTAAATGTCCTCGAATTTATTCTATGCAAACCCTTTTGACATTTCAAATACGGTCGGTAGAGTCGATCCATTAATCACATCGATGCTGTGGAATAACTTTGTATAAATAACAAGCAAGAAAATTATATTCGGTCATGACAGAATTTTTTATAGCTATCACCAGATAAACTTACACTCAATAATGTTGGATGGGCGAGGATGATTTGTTTTATATCCGGAATAGAAGTAGAAATTTATATGGTGAATGTGTTGTATTTTATGAATGATAAGCACAAAAAATGGAAAGCAAAGTGTGTTTGGATCATTTTGAAATTCTTTCGAAAAATTGTAGACGATAGGTTCAGGGTAAACAGGCTGTACACAGATGGGCACAGGGCAGACGGGCAGACGGGCAGACGGGTATGCTTATGAAGAATAAATATACTTCGCGGGGTCTCTGAAGCTTCCTTCCGAGCGTTGCAAGCGTTTTGACAAAACGAATATGCCCCTCAACCATTGTTGGAGGTTATAATTAATATATATTCACTAAACTCACATTTATGAAATATGCATCATAATTTCGGACAAACTTACATCGGCTGCTGCCTTTTTGCAAGCTTCGTCAAATATTTGTTTTGATGTTAAGTGTCCTGATTCCTAAAGATAGACTTAGTGTCCTCAGCCCTTGAAATTTAACCTTTCTTTTTATAATATCACATTAAAATTTATAGAATTTGTCTTAAAGTATGTTACTAAGCAATTTTAGAAGACATGAATGCGATTACAGTTCTATTGTGTATTTATTTCGTTGCGATATACAATTTAAAAAAGAAAAAATAAAGAAACCTGATTTTTCTTGTGGAACCGTTATCGGCCTTGTGTCCATTCATTTATATTCTGCTAGTAGTTGGAAAATTTATTTACTCCTGCATAACTTGAACGCCAACATTTCAATGATTTCTTAAGTGCACAAAATGACTATTTTTCTTCGTAAATGATTTTATTGTTTGCCTTTCGTTTTGCGTAAGCATTTGATTACCAATTCTTTACACTAGGTTTACCTTCAAGAGAACTGGAAATGTAGATAAAAGCCGAAACTTTATTCATTCATTAGCAACCGTAAACGAATGTACATACATTAAAGATAAATTAGATGTTAAAGAATTTAATTTAATGCTTAGAAAATAACTTTTCGATAAAATTACATCATCTCATCAACAATTGAAAAAAATAAATAAATAAACTTATTAAAGTGAATTCAAAATTTATAAATTTTTCTTGACAAAATTTGCAATTATTATATACATCAAGTTATCACCTATTACTATTAAAGCATGCTTGACTGGTCTTTACTAATTAATGTCCTCTATGATTTGTCGCACACACACACACACACACACACACACACACACACACACACGCACACACACACACACACACACACACACACACACACACACACACACACA
>CCAG010013237.1:0-30414 GCA_001077435.1 Glossina morsitans morsitans | reverse complement strand
CTGACACACCCTTCAATGGCTATGTTAGCGAAACAGATGAGGGTCTATATCCTGTTTTCTTTCCAACTGTCAATTCTCTTGTCATGAACACCGTTTAGGGGAAATTTTCAAATAATTTAGTCAATCCTTAACTAGCCATCTGCCCTGACTTGCATGTGTCCTTACATTTTTTTCGCGTTAATGCAGTTTTCTGTTCCAGAGATAGCTTCTTTTTTTCCACTTTACTTTATAACATAAAGCTTAAGGATAAATCCGCTTAAAAGGAACATCACAAAATCCGATCATCGATTTGCGAACGCTTATAGACTTTGTTTGCAGGTTTGCTAAGGCAAAAGTGATACTAAAAATTTTACATCTGGCACACGCAGCCTCCTATATAATAGTTAACCCCATATGCTGGGTGTTTAAGATTCATTGCAATAGGCGAGTAAAGCTTTGCTAGTTATTACTAAAATGCTTTCTATTATGAATAGTCATGCATGACAGGTCTCCGAGTAAGTAATTTATGAAAAATCCCTCTTGAGAGTGAAACGCTTTGTATAGATTTGAAGCAATTTAACTTTAATTTTCAGTAGTTTTGTATATCACTTTTCGGCTCTTCAGACAAATATTTCATTTCAAGTTCATTAAATTGCTTCATGTATATTTCTGTCTCATTTACACTTTCATCCAACTTATTATCTACGCTCATATTTGAAAACTTTTGTTAATTATTGTTCAAGTACAAACGGAAAAAAAAGTAAAATAAAAATAAATAAATAAATAAATAAATAAATAAGTAAATAAAAGGACCACATCACACGCAAACCAATAAATTATCAAATATTTTGTATATTTTTACATGAATGTAATATAAAAGTCAATAAATCTAAAAATGAAGCAAAACACGAAACTGAGCATTTCGTTTGAATCGCTTTGCTATAAAAATAGAAAATGTTTGGTTTGATTTTTGCCTGAGTGCAAAGAAAAACTCCGAAACAGAATAACACAACCCAAACACTTACACACACGCACACAAACACGTATTTACCCAATATGAACAGCACTTTGTTGTTGAACACAGCAAGGCCTAGACGAGAGGGACCAGCAAGTTAAAGAGAACCAAAGACAGACAGAGAAAAAGGAGAATAGAAGTTGGAAAGAAAACAGGATATAGCCCTCATCTGTTTCGCTAACATAGCCATTGAAGGGTGTGTCAGATTTTGCAAAATGTATTAGAACGCCGCCCTGGCTATATATGCTATGGTACGTACGTTTAAGGACCGGAAATAGGTACAGTATAGGAAATTTCAATTGTATAACAATGTTGTATATGCATGCATATACACATATATACACGCACACACTTGTGTATGTACACAAGTTGGTAGTTGTAGAGACAATCAACTGAAGAGGACAATTATAAAATTGTCAATGTTTTCGAGAAAAGTTAAGTTGTCTGTAACAATGTTGTCGTCATGATAATGACGATCATTAACATAAATAACGGACAAGTTTTTAAAATGAAATGAATAAAAACAAGTAATTAATGATTTCGTTTTACGTGAACAAAAAAACAAACTCAGAATATAAAAGAACTAGAAATGCTTTATTAAAAACGTAAAGCGAAGGCTGCGATATGAGCAGAAGATCACGATACGGGAATACTGTGCCACCAAAACAACAAACTGCTTAACTTTGTAGACAAATCAAATCCTGAAAGCAAAACTAATAACTTAACAACACTAGCAACAGACTAACCCAGTGAGCTTAACGTGGGCGGTTTGCAATATAGTTATGTCAAAGGTTTTAGGCCTGGAATATCCTTGAACTTCTTATCTGCAATATAAGCGACAATCATTAGCCATTTTTTTATCCTCATTTTCGCAGACAACCGCGCACGATGCGGAATGAAAAACTTCGATTGCTGGGGGATTCAGCTCTGCGACAAATGAATGAGAAAGTGGTTTCTATTCTGCCAAGAGTGAAGAGTGAAACTATGGAAAGAGAAATTTAAAAATAAAACTTGATATATAGCGAGAGAGATATTATATAACATCAATACTCAACTTAATAGTCAATGGAAAAAGTAAAAATAAAATATTTCTACGGTGCTGAGATCAAGCAGTCAGAGTACTTCTATGTTTAAATCTAACGGAGTAGTTTTTTTTTTTTTTTTGTGATTCTGTTCAATTGATCTGAAGAGACCGAGGATCCGATATTTCATTTTTTCTGCTGAGACGTTTCTATGAATTATTAAGATATCATGCCACACCTTATATGGAGCGGAGGAACAAATAGACCCATGTGGTTCAAATTACGTCCACTTAATTTTTTTATTTAATTACTATGTTGAGCGAATTTTCATCAAAAAAAGGAAAACATGTTTTGAAACAGCGAAGGCAAGCGAAAAATACTCCGTCTAAATAATTTGCGCGTCGCTGTTCTCCGATTTGCGAGAATATCACTAATATATGCTAAAGCGAAATGCCCGTTTAGTGTAGGAAAGAAAAGGATTGAGAGGAGCAAAGTAGCTAGAGAAGGCTTTTAAGTCTTTAAATGGTTCGACCATGTACTGCCCTTTCGGGCAAATAACATATTAAGGAAAACAATTATCTGCTTCTTTAAATTTTTTAAAGTTTAAATCCAATTTAAATTAAAATATGCTAATTAAAGTTAAAGAGCTAGCCAAGCATTGACAATGCGGTCCCCACCTGTCTCTATCAAAGTTGACTTAAAAAATAAGTTTAAAGGTTGAAAAAAGTTGGAGTGAATCTGTATAATAATATATTATTTGCAAAACGCTGGTGTGAAGCGCATTTTGTTTAACGGCAAGAGTTCCAGTTTGATAAGCAGCCAAACAAAACCGAAAAAAAACGATTCGCACCAGGACGAAAATGGTGATATCGGTCAAAATTAATAGTACAAAAAAAAAAAAAAAAAAAAAAAAACAAACAAAAAAGACAAACAAAATAGGAAAGAAAAATTAGAAAAAAGGGAGCCACATCATCAACACACAAACGACGAACGACGGTAAGAAAATTATACACGATTTAATTTTCCACTTCAGTTATTTGCCAGGGTTGAATGATTTGGTTGTCGGTTTTAAATGATATCTTTTGCGTGGTTTTTCGCCTTCTACTTATGCTCGGTTCATCGTTGGCAAAGATTTGGGAGCAAAATTAATTAAAACAGTAATTTTTCCATAAACTATATAAACACAAGGGAGCGTTGATTATTTGCCATTTATAAGAGGAACTAATTTCGTATTTAAGATATAAATGATTGTTAAGGAAAAAATCATTAATTATTTCAAAGTTGATTTTTTACAAGATAATTTTCCAAGTGCCGTTTCTCTTTATGTCTTCGTGTCTTGCCTTGTTGAGATCGCTGTACGATAATTTTGCTATTAATGTTAATCACATGCACCGCATGTCTTGCATAGGAAAGGCAAGTTTTGTAGCAAGTGCTTCGCTCGTGTTCTCGTTGAAGCGAATTGAAAGCAAGTGTGATTAGGAACGCCGAAATTTATTGGACTTTGACCGTAAATCGATTTTTGTTATGGGTTCGCTAGGAATGGAACTAAGGAGTGCTGGATTAAAAGAGCGATACGCATTTACTGAATACAGCCCTCTTTTAAGAGAGCGCTTAAATGAATCGCTTGTATAAACTTCTTTAGAGTTTCCTATCCTAGAACATGCTCGCTTAAAATGTACAGTCACTGTTGTGACAGCCCACAATAGCAATACATTGAAAGGTGAAGTGAAGTAAGACGATGTGCATTGGCAGGCATCACTAAGCTCAAATTATATATAAGATTTTACTACCTATTGCAAATTTTATTAATACAAAGCTGCAATAACTTTGTCAACGTATTAAATCGAAAAAGAAGAAGAAAAGGAACTTATTCCCTAATACATAGTCGCCACTCACTTTGTATTAGAAGCATTTACAATAAGAAAAAACAATAGAAACATTGGCGTCGTTTCTGGACTGTTTACTAACTGTAAGTATATTCTTACCGAGCCCACATAGAGGAGGATAAAAGAACGATGCGCAACGAACGAATAACACAGAGTACACTGGGGGCTTATCCGTGCTATCGGTGCAGATACTTCGTTACTGCAAGAGAATCGATTTATTCTTATCAACTTTCGGCAACGGATTTAAATGAAAAGAAAACTCTGATATCGGGTAAGTTCGATTGTACTTTGAACATGTTGTTCGGTAGGAAGTCTTCGATCGAACAATGTTTTATTCGATTGTAAAAAAATCACGTACTTTATCGGCAAATGTAAACCCTCTCTTCATTTCAAGTAGTCCATAATTAACAGCAATCGAGAACCATAAAACGGTTCCCGTAGATTTTTAAAAGTGTAAGTAAATGGTGTATCTTTTCGTATAGGTATGTTCCTTATTTGGTTAATATGTTTACTGTTCTCTAACGTAAATCTTTGTCCTAATAAGAAGACTCTCTTTTATGCGTTTCACAAATAGAATTCATTTTCAATTTTCTAGATTTATTTTCGTTTTCTTTCTTCCTTTCGAATAAAAAAAAATAAAAAACGTAAGAAAAAACGTAACTTTTTGCATTTCATTATGCGACAGTGAAATTACAATTTTTATGTAGAGTAGTGGCGTTAGTTGTTTCAGTTCGTTTCGCTTTTAGCCCAAAATTTTCCCAGCCATCCATTTATGTTGCTTCCCTGACTTCCTTTTAAAGCGTAAAGCTAACATACTTAAAGTTTAATTTTCACATAAGTTGTGAAATAAAGACAATCGAAAGTGTCGCTTTAGAAATCTATCAACAATGAACCCACGGATCCTAATATATGTATATGTATATGTATATGTATATGTATATGTATATGCACACTAAAAATTGCTTGAGTAACTAGCAGTCGTAGAGTTCGAAAAGTTCGGTAGGAGAGGAAGAGCAGGATATATATACGAGATGCAACAACAATAAAAACTAAGTTATTTATTTTAAGGATAAAAGGAATTCAGTAGGACTTAAAAAAGTACGGATGAGTGGTACTTCACCAACACAAGCAAATACACTTTACACATTAATAGTGCTGAGGAAAATCATACACAATACACACGCACGCGGGCAAATTTATACCAGATAAAGAAAGTGAAAAAAAAGAAAAGACGAGAAATAAAAAAAGGAAAACTACAATACCCAGCGAGTCTTCGAGTGTGAAACAAAAGACAAAAGAGTGTACTTAAGAACACACTCGTGAGGAGTTGAAAATGACATTAAAGTAAACAAACGATAGCATAAACGAACAAATGAATGAATGAACGAAGCAACGAACTTGCCGATGGAAGCAATGCATAACCAACGCCATCACAAGGAAAATAATTCTACAAAGAGAAGAAGACAAAGTACTAGTAGATAAGCGACAAGAGAGTATAAAGAGGAAGAAAAATAAATTTAAAATAATCGAGATAAGATTTTTCTCTGCACAAAAACTAAAAAAAGTAAGTAAATAAATAAAAAATAATAAATAAATAAAATCTCAAACACTGTTTGCCCTAAAGTCAAAGCGCATTAAATAATTTTAAAACAAGTAATTGACATTTTCATAATAAGATTTTTGCCGAATAATTATGTCTGGCCAGGTATTGTTCTAAATTGTTCTTTCTTTCAATGTCTTTCTTATTTCGTATTCGAAGGGTAAGATGAAAGAAAGAAAAATATAACCCTTAAACCCTTTACCGTGGAAAATATCAGATCACGTATTATTTTCCCGAGTCCAATCCACAAATAAGCGACATTGCTGGGAATAATTATTATTGTTATTGTTAAATAACTAGAAGTTTGTCGAAAGATCCTAGTAAAGCGATTTGAGGAAATTTCACACGATCGGATAACGATCATAACGCTTTCATTTCAATTCACACACTGTTCCATTTTTAGGCTGAAACTATATTGTGTAACCTCATATTTATGAGGAATTCTCTACAGTTTTTCAAAGCCTAGCTTCAAGAGTAATTACGAATAGCGACTGCATTGAATTGAAGAATTGCTCTGATTACCAACAATTGCAACTGAAAATGTCGCGAGAAATTTTCTTCAGTTCCTCAAACTGTACAGGTCGGAATATTCCGGGGAACTTCTTACGTACATACAGTTTATTGTGATTGTGTTAACACAGAGGTGCACGCTTTCCGCACGCGTAAAAAGCGGAACTGCCTTGCGAAATTGTACCGTCTACGAAAAATGCGTTAAATGAAACGAATAGAAACGATTGCAAAGCATTTACATAATTCGCTTAAGATATTTTTAGTTTGAAATTTGTGCAGAGAACATACATTGGCAAGACATTGACAATAACCTTAATCCATACATGTTGGGATTTTAAGGCTCATTTGAACTTTAAGCAAAAATTTTCTTGTTTATTTCACGTTGAATTGCGAAAAGTTTTTTTTTGCTTTGGTAGCTTCAGAGACCTCAGGAAATATACATACACAGCACCAAATTCGATTTAAGGGGTCCCTCTGTCCGTCTGTCCGTCTGTCCGTCTGTGTAATGTATGTTGGAGACATTCTCTTAGCCGCAAAGATGAAGCTGTCGACTTCAAATTTGTCAAAAACATCCGAAGATTTTGCACGCATGTAGGTACAGGAAACGGACAAAATCGGTCGGAGAACACGCTTACAGTACCACGCGAACTGAGAATACCTATATTCTTCAAAAGGAATAAAAAATTGACTTTTTGCTCCATACTCATAAACTACAGCAGACGAATGTACAAAAATTTGAACGTATATTCTCCGGGCTATGGTTTTGTGCAAAAATAACAGCGCCCCCACGCCTATGCAATAAAGGCAAGTTTTCTTCCGTGTTTTTTGCTTGTTACCCAGAAAGTGCAATACATACACCATATGTGAAATAAAATTTCCACCTTTATTCCGAAAATCGAAAAAATCAGACCTGCGCACCCAATGTTATATAGAATGAAAATTTTGCCCTTTTCTTTTTTTCAGTCTTTTCTAGGATAACGATGATGAGTATGAAAAATTCGGTGACAACCGAATGTAACTATCTTACGTGTTCCAAATTAAGAATCAACATAAAAAAGAAAAAAATATTTGCAAGTTTACAATCAATCATGATATGAAGATTAATTCTGTGCTGTTCTTTTATAACGAATCTTAGCACCGTGAGCCTCATAGGCTCACAGAGAGTAATCTCGTGTCTTTGACAGAAATTACCCAATCGACACAGAATTGTAGACGTAGAAGTATTGGCGACCTTTTACACCCCACGACTACACCATTACTTTTAATCGTTTATTTGCGAGCCAAGAAATGAACCAAAGCTAATGCAGAACTGCTATGGGTGTGTAGTGTCCGTCGAAAGCATTGTCCGGGCCACAAAAATACGTCTATCGCTTTTAGATTTGGCAAACATATTGGAAGTCTTTGCAAGTAGCCTGACGCTGAGAATGGGTTGAATTGGTGAAAGTACTCACCTATCGCGCAATATACTCACAGAACACCTCTCCCTTTCCTTTGTCCTTTCCACAAAAATGGAAATAACCAGCCACGCTCAGTTAACACTGCAGACTACAAAACTATGATTTTTTCATTGCTAAATTAATGTTTTTAGGGTAAAGATGACGAATATGAACATGATTTTCTTACTTGCTTTGTTATTCAGGATTTTTTTATTTGTTATATTTACATAATGCGAACTCAAAAGATGTGTGGCCTGTGTATGTGTGTTTTGTATTTATGTATAGCTTTCTTAGATAAAAAACGAATTTAAACAGTCAACAACTCTTCGTCCAAGATACGGAATCCTTTTTGATTATGAGCTTGTTGGGCACATCGCGGTATGATTTGTTATAAAATTACGTAAAGGGTTTAGGGATAAAAATTTAAGAATTTAAAAAGATATTCATAGGAGGTCTGTTTCCATTGGGCGTCTATGCACGACGAGTTTGAACAGATGACACTTTTAATGTCGTTTACGTAAATATATGTGTACATCAACAAGCATTCCGTTAATTCTTCTTTGCAAGGATTAGAAATAAGGAAATTAAAAAAAATGTTATGAAACGCAATTGAAAATAATCAACGCTTAGAAAATATTTCCATATTTAATTAATCAAAAAATTATTAAAGTATTCTTTACGTTAATATGGTGACCCTTGGGATTCTTTTCTCTTTTCTCTCTTTTGTATCTCTTTTCTTTCTTCTTTCTCCTCTTTTTTTTTTTGATTTGAAAAAAACCTTCATTTTTAACGAACCCTTTATATTACATACATACTATGCAGATGCTGATGACTGTGATGATAATGGCATTAAAAGAAAGCATTTCATGTGATTAAAAAATGAACTTGCAGCATAAAAATTCTATACATTCACCAAAGGACTGAATGAATGATGAATGCAAGCAGACATTAAAAAAAAAAAAAAGCAGAACAAAACACTACAACTACTGACGATAACGTTGATGGTTATGGTGATAGTCATAGTGATGACGATGATATTTGTTAAATAAAAAAAAAAGATATAAACAGATATATATATATATATATATATATATATATAAATATGTGTATCTGTTATATAAAATTGAAAAGGAAGGATACAGAGGTGGAATTGAAAACAAAGCGTGTAATGCACACACATACCCAAATGCTCATTTGCTTACACATACACATATACATTTTATATTTGCTTATATATGCAAATATTTTGTATGAAAAATTTTACAAGCATTTGCATTTTTGCACACAAATACACGCACACTCGCAATACAGTAAGTGAATGAATGATGAATGTGTTTTTAACAAACATCAGCAATACCGTCGTTCTTCTTTTTTAAGTGAAAAAATTCTTTTCTGCAAAATAAAAACCACTGACTGGAGATACATTTTTACTATATTTTTGTATTTGCAAACAGACCATATGTTTGCCCATGTAAATATATGTATGTATGTACGGCGGCTCTTTTTCGGACTTTAGACAGTCCGCATACAGCCGCGCATATATACACCCAACTACATACGTGCTCTTACGCACACACACTATTATTTAACAAATTCGTGCACGTACAAAACATGTGTAAAGTATTTACATTTCTGAGTAACACAGTAAAGCAGGCAAGCAAAATAAAAGCACATATAATATATATATATATATATATATATATATATATATATATATATAAAAAATATATATATAAAATATATATATGTATATAAAATATTATATATATATATAAAAGTAACTCGAAAAAGACACAAATAGTTTTTTGTTAAAGCATAAAAAACAAAAGGGGAAAGAAAAAATTATTTTAAATGCGCACAAGACAAAAACTCAGAGGCAGACAAACGTATACAGACAGACAGAGACATTCAAACTGCATTTCTCTAAAAAGAGCATTAACCAGTGAAAAAGTAGAAAAGCGATTTTTTTTCTTAACCCACCACAGACGGTATTTTAGATTTGCCGAATAATAGTAAAAATAGCGTAGAGAAACATTCGTTGAAGACGCTATAAAATATAAATAAATATAGATATATATGTATATTGTCGACTGATCAGTTAGATGTGCCCAATGATCTATTTATCGTTCGCTGATTACGCTGCGGCCAAACAATTTTACTTAAAAGAAATGTTTCAAAATCACTTTTATATTACATGTCAGCGGTCACACCCGTCACATATAAATAAAAAATTAACATTTAACTCTCAGCTAAACTTAAATTAAACCTAATTATAGCATGAACATGGCAAACGGTAACATCTTCTCCAAGTACAGAAGGAACGAACGAATATTGCTAACCTAATGCATCAGCAAAATCGGTTTAAAATCAATAAAATAAGAAGTGGCCTCTAAACTGAATCATAAAGTAAATGCAGAGAACTTATAATCGGTGATGTGAGAATTTCGCAAACAGTGTTAGTCGGAAATTCCTAATACTATTACGGTTAAACTTTACAGCTATAAGGTTGCAACAATAATGTATTTCATCATCATTAACACACATGACCATTTAAAAAAAAAGAAGGACATATTATTTTATTCATAAGGTATCGGAAAACCCAGTGCAACAGACATTTGCTAAAATTTCATTATGAGATTTCGCCGAGTGCTAATATTATTTCCAAATATATAATGAAAGTAAAAGTTTTTAGGGTGAAGCCTAGCAATAATAAAACAAATTAATTTTGTATTTTTGTTTTTTTTTTGTTTTGTAAATAAATATATTTACTAACTGAATATGTTCGTAAATATTTATTTTCATAATTTGTCGTCTTAGTGATCAATAATTTAGTATATTTTACTTTTTGTACGTAAATTGAAACTCAATGTATAGAATTTTTTTCCCTTTTTCTCAATCGTGTATAATACAAAAAAAAAAAGAAAAATTGCAAACTTCCGTATAATACATCATTAAAATAAATATATGATTGTGCAAAAAGTTTTGCATATTATTATTATTTTACCTTTGCTAATGCATTTTATATAATACATTGCGAAAAAAAACAAAATAATATATATATATATATATATATATATATATATATATATGTATAGATGCAGCTGTATATAGTTGGATACATGGATGTCTTTTTTCAAATAAATGACTTACAGTTGCATACTTTGGGGGATAATGAATGAAAAGCTTTTCCATGAAAAAAGGCAACTTTTCCGCGATAATAGGTTTTATCAATAGATGATATTATACATCATAAAAATTTTAAATTTATTCATACCGATCAATTTCCAGGGGTGCAAACGGGGAGGATAAAGTGAAAGATAGTGCTTACGGTTTTTTTATTCAAAACGTCAAAGTTACTCAACAATCAACACATCAATAATTTTGACCTGAGAGAACTCATGCATTCATTCAATCTTTACACCCCTGTTGCATTTGCCTATATGCGTGTCCAAGCCTGCTTATCGATTATTAACCCCGTTTAGATTTTTAGACAGAGAGGAACATAAGTGGATCAAAAAATTCATTGTTGAACGCGCATTGGCTAAGTTTTATAATAAGAAAATTCCTTGTCAGGAACACTAAACTTAATCTGACTTAATAAAACCGACAAATCAATGTTTCTCGAGTGACGGCAAAGAAATAGGCAGTAGCCTATTCTCGTATGGTGGTAAAGGGACACGTGGATCCCAGCCTAAATTTCTAAGCGAAAAGTGGAAAGCGCTTCTGCAAGGATTCAATCGAATTAACACGGTAGCGATAAGAAAGCTCATACAATCGAGGCACATTCCAGGATTGGTCGTACTAAGCTAACATAGTCTTTTCGCTACCTAACAGATCATCAAAATCTCTTAACCAGCGCTTAATAAAGTCAAGCACACACTAGCCGTATTGGTCTCACCAAGTTCACGTATAGCCCTTTTAAACGGAGCATATGCACCCTATACGAAGATTGAAACCTAGTCTCAGGTTGAACAAAATTCCTAGATCAATGAAAGGATCTATATTTTCCAATTCATGTGAATTAATGGTTTACTCAGCAGCAAACGCATTCAGTCCCCTTGGGAACGGAAACGCTTGTATTTTCTTGAGCTTAATATCAGATTCAAGGAGATGGGAAGTAAGATAACAGTTTGACATCATCAGCCTACTATAAAATTGGTCCCGATTTAATCACCGAAGTGGGATCGTTGACGTTCAGGAGAGATAGAAAATTGAAAAGAACTCTAAATGCCCTATTGTGTTGAGAAGAGCTTGCCCATCTCAATAACTCGTGCGCAATTGTCACAAGGCACTCACAAACTTTTTGACATCTTCACTGAAATATGTTACCAAATAAATCTGTGCGATTTATTGTGTCTCTATATACCCGATCGTATCGATGTTATTCATCTGTCAAAGTAGGTGTCACTGACTTCAAAAGCATTTCCAATCATTTTCGAAAAAGGTGATGCCAGTGCCTTCTATCTCGCCCTCTCTCCGTCTCTTCGTATAATATACGAGAATCCGCGATCGTAAAGATAATTCGGTTATTCTGCTTATTCTACATTTATGGTTTACTTGTCACTGATAACCAATCGTATTTTGTTTCTCGAATTTCGTTTGCTACATTTGTTTGTCATCCATATTCTCGTAGTGCGGAGGAAAAAGAAAAGACGCGTATCCGAGATTAATTTTGAAGCCTATATGCAATTGCAAAAGCTGTCTTACTTGTTTGTTTTTATAATTTTAACGCAAAAATTTTCATTCACATTTTCGCATTACTTAGGAGTACGTAATGTTAAAGCGTATAAACCCGGTTTGACTTTTTGCATTTTAACATCACGATTGTTGTTGCTCTTGTTGCATTTATGAATGCGTCGCATGCACTAAAATCATTCAGTAAAAGAGTCTCGTTAATGTTTCTATTAACAGATTAGTTTTGCTGCCAGTTACAACGAACGATGACTGGGTAAAATAACTAACACCGAAAAACAAACACCCTTTCATTGCATGAAAAGGCATACTTATGTGTAAATGATATTCAGGCTAAAGATTGCTCGGTGAGCCTTGTCTAAAACTGACATTACGCTATTGAATTTGGCGTGTTCCACTTATGCATGACTGACATTTTGTCGGAAAGTCTAACTGACAGGGGCATTATGCATATGTGTGTGCATATGGTAATCAAGTACACACACATAAACAAAACATACACACACATGTATCCATGTACAAAACAATCCCATATGGTATCGTAGAGAGAAGAGCAGGCTGGCGAATAAGCTTTTTGCCCTCATTTTTATACATTTTTGTTACTGTTTTTTTGTTTTTTTTATTATTTTGTTGTTGTTTTCGTTTTGCTTTAGTTAAGTTCCAATCTTTCGCACATGAATTCATGCTACTGTTATATGCTTTTGCACACGTACGTTTGTGTGCCATTTTTAACAGATTTTTGTATTTTTCAAAATTTTTTACGCCTTTGCGTTTTTTCCTTCAATTTTGTTTTGTTTTTTTTCTTTTTTGCCTCCTTTTCCACTGTAGCGTAAACTACAAAGAAAAATTAGACTTTTGCTGTTAGCACATTGACACGTTTTTATAAATTAGCACATCGACAAAGGCGAGAAGACAAAACGTAGCGTAACAAATGATATTTCAACTTTTTTGTACGTTGGATACACGTTTGTATGTATATATTATATGTACGCACGCGTAGCATTTTTTATACTTTACCGTCCTTTGACGTGTAATCACTGTATCTACGCCGTGAATGTATGCAAATTATTTTAACGCATACGCTTATGAAAAGGTGATGAGAACTATATGCTAATAAAAGTGAACTTTTACAAATAAATGCGAGTGCATTAATGGAAAAAAGGGGTTATTGTCGAGCAAGTCAGCCACAGCGAAATGAGTCTTGAATTTTTTTGCCATTACCCAGATTAAGTCGCGGTGGGCATGCTGAAGAATTTGTTACGAAGAGAACAACTGCCAAAGGCTGAAAAAGGTTAAAGAGTGAGAGGAAAGAAACAAACTTAAGAAAATTTATGCCCAAACTACATAAACTTTGATATTATCCCATAAATGAAACAAAGGTCAGTTCATCGCTGATATAAATATGTTCACGCACGGCCATGATAAGATTTTATTTTAAAAATTTAATTAAAGGGAAGGTAATGTTGTGTCCTTTTTCGTGACTTAGTCGACAAATTCGATCCCTTTTTTTGTGATCAAAAATGCATTTATTTCAGAAGAAAATCAAATGGGTGGACACAGTATCACCGTATTGTCCATCAATGACTATTACTTTTTCTCCCCTATGAGGCCATATGAAAAAAATGTCATCTTTTGACGTTATTCCCAAAATAATCCACATATAGGTACCGTCATATATATTGAAGCACCGTTCGCGCAAGCCATCAGTAATTTGCTGAAGCCCCTCTTTATCGAAGAGGGTAGTGTCTGTTGATAACAACTGGTGGGATAAGATATTCTATAAGGGGTTGAATTCCGTCACGCCGAAAACTGACGACATCATGGCTTTTGATGTATCTCGCTCATTCTAGTCTAGTCTAGTCTAATTTGAATTAGGTGGAACAAACCATAATGCAAAACGTCTAGCTGACTGCTTCAAATGGAGTCGCCATGGATATTTACGATTATCGCCGGTGTTATTGGTTCACATACCCTGTATGATTTTTATTTGAGGTCTCGATATCGCAGCAGTAGCATGAACCTTCGAATTGATCAGGAAACGTAAGGTTTCTCGTAAATAGCGTCCTTCGGCACAGAATTGCGCCTAATCAAAGCTCCACAAAACTACGTTGGTGGAGCTTTGATACTGATGATATACCAGCTGGTCATACTCTAGCTTAAAGCTCAAACTTATGGCTTAAGGGCAACACTTTCAAATGATGAAATCATAGCTTTATTGCACACCTTAAGGAAGGGATAGGCGACTTTCTCCCCCAACGGGCCGATTCTTAATAATTTTCATATCAAGACGGGGCCAGAACAGATTAAATGAATTAACAAAAAAATATAAATTAAAATTTGTAGCAAATATTCTTATTATTATCCTACACTAAAATGAACACATTTAACATATTACATACAACAAATGTTCCCGATTTTTTAATACATCACCTGAGACAAATATTAGAGAAATATTAGTTAACCTGTAACTGTAACCTCTAACAAATCTATTTCCTTGCAATTTGAGCTTTTTTCCTAATCACTTCAGAAATACCGCCTGTATCCAATGAATCTTTTCGGGGAACTTGGAACATAACGTCTTGCCTGATTTCTAATATGTTGCTGGATTTTTAACTCCGCTTATGGACTTACAGATGCCTTTGGAAAATATTTTAATCTATTTGCACCTTCAAGCATCAAGATGATGTAAAGCTGAGGGCGGCTTGAGAGCTTTCAGTGCTTCTCTGAAGAAATTAAAAATTTGGAAATAAATGTTTGTACTTGATGAGCAAAAATTGTAAAACGTGCAATTCTATATTTCGTGGATGCGGCATATGCACTACTTTCCGGCATACAAGATTTGCATATGGAAAGCCCATTTTATAGTGCTAAGAGAGCAGACTAAATGGAAGAAAGAGCAAAAAATATACGATAATGAGAAGGCATGACTCTGACATGTTTTGAAAGTTTTAAAAGCATGTTCCTCGAAAGAGAATTTTAATTGTTAACAATACCTCTAAAATAACAGTCTCTAGTGCATTATGTTAAGGATATTCGATAAAGTCGTTTAAGCGTTCTTCGCTAACAAAAGATTCCATTTCATGGTCAAAAATTGAAATTTGTAGTTCCAGTCAGTTCGTGTTGGGCTGGCTACACGCATGTGCATTAACTAATGCGAGGTCACAGGGCCTCTTTCAGGCTGTTACAGTGGTGCTGTCCTTTAAAGTAATGCATAGGGTTCTTTGTGTTTGACGACCTTATTTCAAGGTATTTAGACTCCTTATAGTATTAAAGTTTGACTTGGCATCCTTTGATTTTATTCCGAGCTGTTAGTACCTTGCCCAGTTGGAAGAAACCATTTCTGATTAGGATGAAAGCTTTGTCAAAGTCAATGTTACGCTTCTTCAGCACATTTTCAACAAAATCCGATGCTCTATCCGTGACGTCGGCAGACTTGCTTGCTGTCGGACTGTCAGAGAGTTTAGTCCGCTTACGACAAATTGAAATAACAAGCGACAGAGGATGAAAGAAATTAGTTTCGGGCGTGAAACTACAAATTATGTTAAAAAGAAATTGGGAATGCGTTAATAGAGAATTAAGAGAGAACGGGTCACGATAGAGTTACTAACCTTGGTATATATGATAAAAGGCGAATTTATAATATTCAGAGAATCTAGTTGCTAAACAAATATGGCGCAGTTTGTTTATTGCCAATCAATTTAAATTTTGCTCTACTTGACCTATTTTCTTATCTTGGTTTTCTCGTGCCTGGGTCAGTATGCATATATAGGCTATTAGTCTGCTTTCTGCTTAATCGATCTTCTTTCTTTCTTACCTTTGGGCTTAGCTTAATTTTGAAGGCAATTGCACGAAATTTGTTTGCAATTAAGTCGATGTAAATTTTTTATTTTTGCGATTTTCCTTTCATTAAGTACGCAAGTCCCTTTTGAATATTGAAAATTTAAATTAAATATGTATAGCATGGGATCGGAAAGCAAGTAAAGCAACAGCTATCAAATATCATAAATATTGAGGGCAATGAAAAATCAAAATGCAACAAAGACAGTTAGCAATATGCTGCCCTAACGTGAACATTATCACGAGTCGTACATATAGAACACTCACCGAAAAACCTATAAACTACCCGAGCTATTACTTGGAAAACCATTGAAAATAAGCTTTATATTAATAGAGTTACGGAAAGTATGAGTGTTTATGTCCATGTATATATTGTAAGTGTAAGTGATTGTGTGTTTCGTGTATCTAAAAGATGCTTAGCAAAAATTACTATATGTGCGTTATTTTTAGCTCTATGTGGGCTACACACTACATATATGTAGATATGAAGTTTGAATTTACTGCAGCTCAGTTCAGTTTTGTTCTACTCTAACCCTTACAGCAATTGCTTTATAAATCGTTAAAAGTGCAATCTTGGAAAGAAAAAAGGATTTTGCTTTCAACGTCGATGTCGATTGTTCAACTAGCAACATCCAGCGAAATTATTCTATACACTGCCACCATCACCACCACGATTAATACCAGCCGCTCACCAGCTAGTCACCTATAGAGTTTTACAGTGAGTTCGCCAGCCAGTCAGTCAGTCAGCCGTTTTGTTAACTAAGTGGTTTGTTTTCGTTTTTTTTTTCTTTTTCTCTTTTTTCCTCGTCTTCTGCTCGCTCTTCTTTTTTCTTCCATGCTCAGCTCTTTATAATTGCATTGTAATGTGAAAATAGTTTTGCGCACCCTTCTTGACACCCTGATATTCTCTGTGTTGCGTTTTTGTTTTGTTTTTTTTTTGTTTTTCCTCCTTTTTTTTATATTCCCTCTTATATGTGCCCAGCTTAGGGTTTAGTTTCAATGTTTAGCGCAGTGCTTGGGCCAACGATTTCCCAGCTCACTTGACATCATAGTCATTCATATCATTCGTTCGTTTTAAGTTCAAGTTAAAGTTGACTTGCTGTATGGGTTCTACGGTTAGATTCGCTTTCATAGGGGTTGTTAGGAGAGTCTGAACACTTTACCCTTTCTCACTAAATTCTCTCCTTTTCTTTTTTGTAGCTGAGGTAGTACTAATTTATGTGTCTGCTATAATCGTAAGGGAAACTAGTTGATCATAAAACAGTGGGTCAAGCAAAGCAGAAATTTTGTTAAGCAAAAGAACCATACAAAAAGAAAGTCCGGTGACTAATAGTAATATGAAAATTTTACATCATCATCACATAATGAATAGCTTCAGTTGCTATAATTAGGGACAAGTGTATGAAATGTTTCGGATTAACTATTTAATTTTTTTTTCACTTTCGCTTTTTTGACGCCTGTGCATAGTCCCGACATGTATCGTTTTATCACATCTTGAACTCTTTTACGGATCCCAGACACAAGGTACAAGTCGCCGTAACTAAAACGCAAAGTTGAAATTTCCGCTCTCTATTTTGAGCAACTACACGTCCAGATTTGATTTGATTACACTCTCTTCAAGCATGGAAGAAAACAACATGTCATCTTGATTTAGTTCCTTTTTCGAATTCCGTGAAGCTGCAAAGGCACGCAAAGGTAGCGCGAATTTCTAATGAGTATGCGGTATCAAGAGCAAGAAACCGGCGTAATCAAAAATGAAGCATTCGAAATAGTTTATGAGATTTAGTTTCAGAAATTTTCATTTCCAAAGTGCTTTAGGTGTCGCTCGTCTTCACTTACTATTTGTTTTTAAAAGTCAACTGATTCTCCACACCAGCATAAATACAGTATAATAAAGATATTAATTACAAGCATGTAAGCGGATCTAGTCCTGCACTTTTCAAAAAAAAGTATATGGCATTCAAGCGCAAGTATGATTTGGAAGGGCTCATTACACATTTGTCAGTGCTAAACAGCAAGCATTGCTATTTATCAGTAAAAGTGGATACAGGTTGTTACATTCTACACGCCCAGCCTAGCTTAGCTATCGTTTTCGGATCGGTCGCAAGGAGAAATTGAGTTAAATAGCTAGCAACATAGATATTTTGTTTTGCGAGATTTGTGTATTTATAACAGGCCCTCCTTAATATCCTTCACGTCTGCGATTCTATTCTATTACGCTTAAGATCTCACCTCACCGCAACCGATTGAACTGAATAAACATTTATTTTATTAAAATTATAAACTTATTTAAGTGTAACCTTTTTTAAGCTGCCGGCATTGAAAAATTTCTGTCGCTCTATTCGGATACATTTGGTATACATTTTTAATTGCGTTAATGTTTTTGGAATTGTATGCTACTATTTTCAAGAGTAGACTTAACGCTCTTGTACCACTGTAACGAGGGTCAACTTACTGTTAATTAGTTTTGAATCAATACTGTTTTATACGATGTAAAAATACCATTAGCTATATATGCGATTGTAGTCAATTCTGTACAACAAGTACAAGCCAAAATAACAAGCATCACCCCGCCACTAAACCGGCTGCTGTGCATAGAGCTGCTTTTTTGCCAACGTTTACAACAAAAACAAAAAGCAATTAATGCTTTAATAACTCAATTTAAAAAAAAAAGGTGGAAAAACAAGCATAAAATTGGAGTTTATCTGTTGCTACCGGATAATGGTGCAAAAAAGAGAAGAAAGATACGATAGCAACGGCAGTAGCAATGGCTATAGTTGAAGTATAGAATCAGTAAATAATGATCAGTGGATGGTGTTAACAATTTTTTTGGTTTCATTATGGGAAAAGTTATTTTGAAAAGACCGCTTTAAAAAAAGAAACGGCAAGCGAAAGGTGCTGGCGCTGGCGTTGGTACAACAATAACAAGCATAAATTTTTGATGCCAGCTAGAAATTCGACTCGTTTATAAATTTACGTACATAAAGTGAAAAGTGAGATGAGAATTCAAAATGTTTTTGTTACGAAATTGTTATGGGAAAATTGATCGAAGACATTAAAACCATCGTAGCTCGCTAATAAGCAAGGTGCAGTATTGCCTAGGGTGGCTTAAAGAATGCATTAAACTTAAAGAATGCAAATGTATATTTATTTATTAAAAAGAAGGAAAAAAAGCATTTTTCTATTTAACGTAAAAGCTGATTCTTTCTTATTTTAATATCTACTTGTGCTCTCTTTCTGTTCGCGAATGATGCATTCATCTTTTGTTGGTATAAACTGCAATTGTGTGGCAACATTATTATTCAACCTCAACACAATACACTCGCTCACGTATACAATGCACAAATGTACAACAATTTATATTTATATCTATTTTTCATTTTTTATTTTTATTTTTATTTTCATTTTTTTTAACAACATGGAGAACAACAATAACAAAAAGAACATTTAACAACTCACATAGATTTCAGTTATAATTCTCTAGATTTCACAGTAACAAGAGTACTTAAGAACTGTTTCTTTCTTTTTAAACATTGTTATGTTTAACTCTGTACGTATAAATATGTGCGTGTGTATATATGTTTAGTCGTAACCGATACATAAACAAACCACCCACATTCAAGTACAGAAAAACTTACATATATTTTATTATCATATCCCTATAGGTATGTATGTATGCATGTATGTATGTATGTATGTATGTATGTATGTATGTATGTATGTGTGTGTGTGTGTTCATGTGAAGAAAAGTTTTCCTTCTTCCTTTTTAACTACTAAGCGTTATAGCTATGTGTGGGCTTTTGTGTGCGCATTTTATTTATCAAAATAAATTGTTGCATACTTTGCGGCTGTTAAGCATTTGTTTTGTAACTCTAAATCTTATTTGAATTATTATCGCGCAGTATACATGACAGTTGCCTCTTTATATAGATACGCGTTACGTTACTTTCTTACTCTTTTGCTCTGCAGGGTAAGCTTAACGGTTTTTCTAGAGGTGCATTGCAGCATACAACGGTACGTTACAGGTGACTGTGCTATTGTGTTGGTTTTTGCTCATTGTTAAATAATAAATATGTATGCGTATGTTTTCACGTGTCCGTATATATTTATGCTTATGTGTTCGTGTGTATGCATTTAGTTGCAACATTATGTCTGCATTTAATTTGCTGGTATTTCTTGTATCTGTATACCGCTTAAACACACAATCAAGCGTACATACGTAAGTACATTTTCAGACTAAGCTTCACGTTTGTAACTTTTGTTTTTTCTCAGCTCTGTTGTTGATTTTATGTATAAATGTGTTGTGCCAGCATTTAAATCTTTTAGCCTTTTTTGTGGGGTTCTTGTTCAGACTTCACTTGTTTTTTTCCTTTTTTTTTTTTTTCTTGTACTTTTTCGTTCTTTTTTCACTGTTACTCATACATATTTTAGTTTTATATTTAATTGTTCTGCCTTTCTGCGCATTGCATACGTTATGACAGAACATGCAAAACTAAGGAAATACTATATAAGGACTAATGCAACAGGATATAAAAGTTAATTTATTCTTTTAGTGATATTCCTCACACGTTTAACGTACGAACTAGAGAATGCTTTGAAGAAGCCACTCAAAAAAAAAAAACTACGTAGAGTTATTATCAAGTTTTGATCTCAACTATCCGCAAATAGATAGACGATAATGTTCCCTGCTTTCTGTCCTTTCTTTCTCCTAAACACTTTTATAACACATACAATATAAATCGTACCAATATTCAAATCGCATTTAAAGTCTATTAAGAATTCAGTTTTATAGTTGCTTCCTTAGACCACCCGTATATCCAAGTTACTGATATATAGCATTTATGTTAACGGTTCTATTAAGAGTGCTCTTCGGTTTCGAAGGATTTGGAAGAAAGAGCGGTATATTTCTTTCTTCTATTTAATACTTAACTCAATGCCAAAAAAATTAAAAACAAGTTGCACCTAACCCACCGAACCCACCACTATTTGGCAAGTTTATCTGACCAGGGCGGCGACTTTTGTACTATATCGGGTTACAGCAACGCCAGTTACAAGATGAAGAAAAATATATTTATTCTTTGGCGGTTTTGCTTGTGAAAATCGCCTGATGACGTTCAATCTTTTATACTTAGGCGTAAAACCTAATGACAGCACATTGTTTCTCTGTATCCGTTGCATCGACTCAACCATTTTTCCTTTTATTATCAATATACATATACATATATATATATATATATATATATATATATATATATATATCTATAATTGTTTTTGATCAACCACCTAGGAAACGTGTTCCATACATGTAGGCAAGGTGACGGTCGGGAAGAATTATATAGATAGAGAATGGAGGGGAAGACAAGTAGTACTTACAAACGTTCAACTTGAAAGTAAAAACGCCAGAAACAACGGGAAAGACTACTCCAGCTAAATTGTTCCGACGGCGGGCATTATCGTGAATGAAGGAGAAATCGCTGCAGTGCGTTGTGCGCTTTACAAGCAACGTAAAGGAAAAGTGAGGGAAACGCTGAGAAAGCTGACTAGATCTGTTAAACGACGTGATTGGCTGAAAAACTTTTTTTTAACACCGCAAAGAATTTTTTCTGCAGGCATCGATTATCAAAAGCATCGACATACCCTCTTCACTCAATTAGCAGATGAACTCCTCGCTGCACGCTGTCAAGGGTCTCCAAGCAAGGTTTTAAAGATCCCACCTATAGATGCGAATTATAACCTAATCTTGGCCAAATGCGGGCCACGCAGATATGGTACGGATATCAGCTATAGCGAAGTATTTTTGCATTGTGAATAAAGTTTGTATTCCCATAGCCAGAATATCAAGATTTTCCGTGTCTTTTACATTAACACCATTATAGAAAGGACGGCTTTCACAACTTCTTCTGTCCGTTTTGATGTCTCCAAGTTTACTCAATTTGTCCGACCTCGTTCCTGCATGTATGCTTGAGAGTTCGATTAAGTGCAACACTTATAACGCAGCGTTTATGACGAAATTCGTTGTTGCACAGTTTCTTATTAAAGTCCTGTCGTTTGCAAGCAATTAAATAGGGCTTGTTTTACGCCCAGGATTTCGTTAAGAAGTACTAAGAATGGAGACGAGAAAGAAGAGAATGCAGTATTAGTTGGACATCCCTTTGATGATGACATGGATCGAAAGAAATTGTTACCGATTCTCGACACTTTGTCGACACTTTGTTTTTGTTTGTATACATTGTATTATATGTGCCAAGCAATCATTTTGGTTGTTTTTTACATTACGTTACGCTCTTCCGTTTGAAAGGTTGAAATTAATTGAAACGAAAATATCCAGGTTTCCTTTTTCGAGAAAATTCATGGTAAAAGTAATTTATTGTAGTCACGATTTCGATTTGCGTTCTCCAATCTCCAGCTTTATTAATTCTTTACTTTTCAAATAGATTACACGAGATATTGAATTCCTAAAAAAAACCAAAATTTTCTTTTTTCTTAAAAAAAAGTATCAAATTTTATGAGAATCACGAGAGAAAGTTTTGAAAAAGAAGGTTGAAAACAGAAAAGTTCCAGTTTTGCCTATGTATTTTCGTTGAGCAATCTTCTGATAAATTTTAATATATGAGATAGAAAACATAAGCAGTATTCAGTTTAAACCATTTTCTAGCAGAGGTGGGAGTCACTAAGTATTCTTTCAAGCTCCAAGTCGATGTTCTTTGTTTGAATAATGAAAGATTGTTTACTTGGATAAAATTCGCCACTTATAATCTGTAGCCTTGTTTTTGTTCTGTTTTTCTATATCGCTACTTGCATTAACTGCTATTGTTATGTTTTAAAATTGTGTACAGTGTACATGTCTATTACCATCGTTACGCAGTAGTAACGCGATTATTAGTACAAAAAAGAGATGCGATTATACCGTAGATAACTAACGTAGATCGATAACTTTCCTAACATTAGAATGCTTCGTAGAAACCACAGAGCACTTGTTTTCGGAAATATTAGCAGAAAGTTCTTCCTTTAGTGAGAACCCTAATCTAAAAGAAATATTTTCAAAATCAATTACAACTGATCGTAAGGCGTTTTCTAATGGTTTTAAAGGTCAGCAACGAACCGTAATCTTTAAAACTTCTCAGAGCTTATGTCCTTTATTCCCGTAACACAATGGCTGTCAGAGAGAACTGAGGAAGGAGAAAGAGGTAGTGAAAATGATAGTCGCAGCCTAGCAGATGTTCGTTATACATTTACCGGCATAGCATACACTATAGCTGTACGAGTCAAGTAAACTCCACCGCACTTTAGATTTAAGACCGCGCACAGTCCTACTACTCGGATTCCTTTCACTTTGGAATGTTGTTCAACAAAATTGGAAGAAATTTACCCACTATCAATTAAATAAATTCCGCTTTAAACAGACGATGTTTTACAAACATTTTCACTTCTTTCTCCTTTCAGTCACTCACTTGGTCGTGTGATTCATTTAATAAGAGGATGATATTTTTTTCGTGCATTTTTTGTTGTTTTCTTTACAAAAAGCAAACTTTAATTAAATTGATTATACCTTGAAACGTATTAAAAAGAAAATAAAAGTAAGCACACCTTTGTTTGCGTGCGTTTGGGTGTGTGTTTATGCATGCAATATATATATATATATATATATATATATATGTATATTTTGTGTGCATATATACATATATAAACAAAAGATAATTAAGTGCATTATAGAAAAATTGCGGAAAGCGCAGTAGGTTATAAGGAACACGCCTACTTTTCGACCTTTAACTCACTGTAAACAAAGTACAAGGAAGGTGTGCAAAAAAAAAAAGAAACAATATAAACAACAAGTAAGAAAGTTGTATTTGGCTGGGATCGAATCTCGCATGCCCACCAACATTAAAATGTTTAGCGCCCCATGCTATTTATGGTGATGGAAAAGGGATTAGGATAAAATTTATCTTCCACCTTTTAATTCATTAAAAGGTATTGCTAAGAAAAATTAATCCACCACGTCACGACGTCCATTACAATTCATTTAGCATCCGTAAGTTTACCGTGTCGTTCTGTAGTCTCTAAATCCTTTTACTTGATACCCATATCGATGGTATTATTGAGAAAAAAATTAATCCACCACGTGGATACGGTGTGTCCATCATACTTGTTTTAGAGTTAGCGCCTTTTTAGGCAGATAATATATCTTCATCTGAGGAATGTACAAAATAATTTTAAACATTGCGTCTTCTTTACTTTACATAAAACCTTAAAAAAGTGAAAAAAGGAAAATTTAATCACGCGTAACTTTGTGTGGGCATGGCCGATTTTTTCCATGTGTGTACATAAATGGTAGAGTTTTTCGTATAGGAGATGTGAAAATTTCAGCCTTCTGTCTTCCAAAGTTTGTTTTGAGTAGTAAACAAAATCTTACAACATTCTGCATAGAGAAACGGAGTTGTGTTCAGTCTATGCTTTACTGCGCGCGTGCGCTCCGATCAGGTTGGCTTATTTTCAATAACGACCTGCATGTAGAAACTTCCAATGTTTCTATCAAATTTGAAGTCGATGTCTTCATTTGTGCGACCAAGATAATGTTTACAACAGACATTACGCAGACGGACAGACCGATAGATGAACAGGCTTAAAACGATTCAGAATTTCACGCTGATAAAGAACATAGATACTTTATAGCGGCTCCGAAGCTTCTTTCCTTTCGGATGTTGCAAACATTACGATAAAATAATCCTCCAAAAAACCTCCACCCTTCGATGATGGCATTAAAAAGATGTAAAACCTTTATATAACTTATTTCTAAAGCACGAGCTGGCCGTACATATTACTGTATGTTGAAAATTAAAACGAACCCTAAAAGTATGAACTAACAACGTTCGAAACAGGAAAGCGAGCTTTGAAGTTCAACTGTTTTATTTTCAAGAGTGTGTTGCAATTGATTATCATTATTTGCTCTTTTCTTTCCTGCTTGCGTTCTCTAAGAGGCAATGAAATGAAGGAAAATTTCTTCTTTCCCGGTGTACAGCAAACATAGAGTTCCCAATCGTTTCTATGTCTCGCTTTTCGACCGCCTCAATGAATTTACATTGAAGTCCTTACATAATAAACGAGCAGGTTTTTCTTGCCTTTTATTTTTATTTATTTTTTTTTTTACACACCCGCTTTAGTGAAGAAGAAGAAAAATAAGCAAACAAAGTAAAATGTGGAGGCAACGTAAAAAGATAAAGAAAACATTGAGAAAACTTGCGAATTGAATTCGAAAATGAGAAGAAAAAGTGCCACACTTGTCTTGTCTTGTAATGTTATTCGAACAATAGTAAAATAAGAATTGTTTGTTAAATGCTGTGAAACTAGCCCAGACTTTTATCATTCCGCCTCATTCTTTTCTTTTCATTTCTCTCTTTCTCTGCTCTCGTTCGAGCCTCGCGACTCATTCTATTGAGTGCAAGAAAATCGATTATTCATTAACGAGCTGTTAGTGTCATAAAAATGGATAAATTATTGCAATTTCGCACAACAGTAACCCAAGAAATGCGAAAAGCTTCAAACACACATAAATCTCGCTGTCAGCTTTACTAAGTAAATGCAAACATTGTGCGAAAATTTTTCGATCTAAACATGAATATTGCAGTACCTTCCCACCATAGATATAAAAATACATGCAAAAATGTGAGCCTTTTTGGACCCGCAAATTGCGTCATTTGATAATCGTTTCAATAAATCCATGTAAATGGATTTTTTGAAGGTGGGAAATGTTTGTTTATGAAAGGCAATATGTCTACGAAAATTAGGGACGAATTGGAGGCTGTACATAGGAACTCTGTGCACAGATCATTACAACGGTGAAATTTCAGACAGCACATGTTGAAACGTGACACGACTGACGAATCGAAAGTGGCAATGAATATTCAGGATGATGGGAATTTTTAATCAATGGATAGAACACTGCTCACGTCACCTAACTGCATTTTGGAAGGGCATCCAATTAAGGTTAAAGAGATAGCAGAGAATACCATATTGTTCAAATACTGTGTTTTTCAACACATCGAATCAAGGTTTACACCCGTGAGATAACTGGCCACACGTAGGTTGCCACGATTTTGCTCAGAATGAAACCGAACCAACCCAAATAAATGCGAGAAACGCAACCACAAGTCATCGGTTGCAATGAAAAATTTGCATGTATTGAATTTCGCACCACGTAGCGTACTCTCCAGATCTAACACTCAGCCATTATTATGTGCAAGCAAATCTCAAAAGGCTGCCCCAGGGAAACAGCCTTGGATCAAATGATGAGCTCATTGTAAGAACTGAAGCTTATTTTGAGAATCTTAACAAATCTTTTTATAAAAAGGCATAAATGTATATATAGTTTAAATAAATGAGAAACTAAATAATCTGAGATCTTGGAAAAACGATGTAATTGCGTTTTCAACGCTTTACCTTAAATGCTTCATAAATGCTTATCGGTAAAATTACATAATTAATTTCTCTAGGATATAGAGTACATAGTGCATACAAAAAAAAAAAAAAAATTTTTAAATATATTGAAGAAAATGTGTACGTTTCAAGAGAAATTCTGTGATCTGAATGTGTTTTGGCCACAATTCACAATTGGTTCAAAGCTGTTAACGAATAGAAGCAACGAGCAGTTCCCTTATAGAGAATTATTGGCCTTTTATATCAAGTACAGTTTCCCAAGCCTTACCCAAGACAAAGTAACTTATTGGGTGTATTGAGTTATGCGAACGACGCGTATGTAGGAACGACTTTAAACACTTTTCAATCGATTCAAGCTTGTCCGCCTGTCTGTGTACCTTATTGTCTCGTGTTTAACCTAAAGGCAGCAATTTTTGAGATGTATTCATGGAATTTGGAACATTGCCGTGTTTTAACTCAAAGGCGAACGCTATTTGAAATGGTTCGGATCGGACCACTTTTTCGACCGCTTTCGATATAACGGACAATCGTTACACAGCATAATAACTGTAGGGTGGTTTACGCAATTTAATGATGGACTTTGGCCCGCTATTATGGTTTTTTCCGGATTTCCTATAAATGAGCTATATATTCTACCACCAAAAACAAAGAATGATAATCGCAAAAAAATGATGAATTAAAATAAAAAACAAAAACATGTGAGGACCTTAAAGTCGGGCAAGGGCATCATTAGACACCACTTTACCTAATGCATTTACCCACTCGTTTTGTTAATAATACACCAAAAATTATACATTATTTTCATTCACACACAAATATATCATGAAAGTCCGCATATTGGAAGATGTCCGAAACATCACATGACGTAGTTTAAATCTTGCAAACTTAATTTGCTTCCTGAAGATTTTATTATTTTTGAGTTTCCGTCATAAAAAACTAAATATTATACTTTTTCTCCATATAAGGGCTTGCTTTTCATGATAACGCCTTTACATGTCATGGTTTAAAAAATAGACCTTCAATTCAATTCAATTTCATCCTAAATTGAAATATTTAAAATTAAACCTGAAGAGCTTACTATTCATGAGAAATCTTATACGGAGTGGACTTCAAGAAATAGACCCAAGTGGTTCAAATTTAGTTCACTCAAGTTTTATGCCAAGTTACTTCCAAATTGCAAATTTTCATCATAAGAGTTTAATAATTCACATTTTTTGGCATATAGACGTTTACAATTCCTGACAAGTCTCGTATAAGGTGGTATCCAAAAAGTATACCTACGCGATCCAAATTCGGTAAGGCTGATAACCCTGTCCTTTTAATGTTGGAAACCAATTTTCACGATGGAATATTGAAAATTAAATCCTTGAATATATAAAGATTCAGTTGGCACAGGAACGGTTATACGACAAGGGGTCAAAAAGTTGCCCCATCCAAATCAAAATGCTCACAGCAATTTAGGATGCCGAAGTACTGCTACAAAACAATGTTTGTCGGTAACTTCTGCCAATTACACTATTTTTTCATATAATGACTTTTCGAAATAAGGCGTTAATTAGGGACCGATTCGAACCATTTTTAATAATAGCTCGCACACAAAACTACACGGACATACGGACAAACAAGCTCAGGATCATTTTACAAATCGATAGGTGGATCTGTCTTAAGCCCTTCTGGGTGTTACCTACGTCCTCAAAAACTTAGCATACGCTTTACCACAAGTAGAATGTAGATGTAGAATCTAATTATGAATTTAAAATTTTTTTTTTTATTAACGATTTAAATCTCATTTTTATTGCTAATTCCAATCTAATGTTTTCCTTTTAAATACTTTAAGTTTTCTAAGTTAAGTTTGTCAATCTCAATGGTATGTTTAGTGTATGATAAAGACTAGTAATACCGTAAATTGTTGAATAAAATTGTGCCTCATTCAGTTAGAGGAATTATTTTGACGATAAACGCAACCCGGTATAAGTCTTTAAAATAAAGCGCATACCATGCAGTTTTTTGAGACTTTGAATAGTTTCAGTCCTGTGCTAAAATATAACAACGCCATCTGGTGTAAGCTTTGCATTTTCCGTTTAATTGAAAGGAGAATGCACCTAAGCCCTTACGAGAGATAAACTGGGGATATGTTACAATATTCAAAGTGCAAGCAACCACGACGAATAAGTATCCAAAACCGGCCGCCATGTGTCAAAAGTCGTGATATCGTGAGCTTTCAATGTGGACAAATTCGGCTCCGTATAGCGAAGCTCGTTCAAGGAACGTGACCAGTTATAAACTGGGATGTCATACCTTCTCGATCAGCAAATATTACTAATCTCGGTTGACATGGATTTCAATAGATGCCGTATTGCTTGCGCAAAAGACGCTGCCATTCTTATGACGATATTCAAGTATAGTTTGTTTCGCAGAAGATGAATCTATTGGAACGATAAGCGGATTAGTTGATCAAAATAGTATAAGAATTGCTTGCTTAACATCAGTATAATACACCAGTGATCAAACGTTCTGCAAATCAAGTGCATCTTGTATATTTTCTATTTAAACGTGCCTTAAAAATTATATATATTTGTTTAAAACGTTATTAACAAATGTGGCCAACAGCATGTTATTTAGAACAATGTCTATAGGTGAGCGGAAAAAAATTCTTTCGTCGGTTAAAGAAGTCTTTCACTTAATTATAAAACTAGCTTGTTGTTAGATAGATAGAAAGGATTTAAGGCATTTTATAGTTCACTATGCAAAGGAAGCGCTCGAAAACGTGTTTTATGTATAAGCAAATTAAGTAACTTAGAGAAGTGCGAAAAGCAAATAATCGCGTTAACATTCAAGGACTTTAGGTAACAATGATGACATAAACAATGATGCAATGAATTTTAGTGCACTGTTACGTCATTCATATTCACCATATTTTGATTGATTCAATTTAGTTTCAAATAATTTGGAAGCAGAATTATGGACGAGGTCCGAACAGACCTTGCGATCTTTCAATCAATGCAACAAATTTTTCAGCAAAAAAAAGTCAACTTCATATTCATTCATGTAGTGAGCATATGGCGAATAATCGTCTAACGTATATATATATACATATAAAAGTAACATGTACGAGAAGACATACATATGTATAATTTGAATTTACCATAATTTGCATTAAATTGACTGATATTTATTCCAGCATATTTCGCTAGCAAACCTCAAGACATTGTGTAACGTAATGTGAGGATACGCGAAATTGAGACCGTGTTATCCTTTAAAGTTGTTGTTGCATAAGGAAAGTAAACTACATACGTTTACAATTTACATAGACACCCAGACAGACATACAGGCAAGCGTGCATGTGGGGGCAAGTTATGGCAATAATAACTATAACAAATGCAAACGAGAGACGATGTAGAAAAGCAAAAGGTTGATTGGAGAGTTAGGCAAGAACAGAGGAAAAAGAAAAACGTACGCAGAGAAAAGAAAAGGAAAAAAAAGAAGTCATAAATAAAAGTTAAAAAGATCCTTTTCATTGTTCATACGCCAAACAGCAGCAATAGCAATAGCAAGCAGCATATGGATTTTAAGCTTAAATGGTTTAAACATAACCATAACCAAGTTTAAGTAGTTGGTTATAGTCAGAGTTGTAAATGTTTGCCTGTGAATACCAATACATATACATATATATAGCTATGGCCATGCCATAGCGGTAATACCAGTGCCAAAGGCCATATAGCAAGAAGAAGAAAGTTGTTACTTTTCTGCAACAACAACAACAACAATAATAATAATAATAATAATAATAATAGTAATAATAACAACAACAGCAATGGCAGCAGCAACAAAAACAAGAACAATAATAACAACTTTATAACCAACATCAGTATCATAACACATTTGCATGAAGTTTAAGGAATTATGCATTTATATTTAAGCATAGATCATGTAATATAACAGATATACTCTATGTTCTTAATATATATATATATATATATATATATATATATATATATATATATAT